>CAEGAE010065646.1:0-14461 GCA_903067095.1 Girardinus metallicus | reverse complement strand
GCAATTTGGGGTTAAGTGCCTTGCCCAAGGGCACATCGACATGGGGCAGGAGGAAGCTGGAATTGAACCTACAACCTTTCGATCACAGGACAACTACTCTTCCCACAGAGCCACAGTCGCCCCTGATATCAAACTCTTATTTGCAAAACTCTTGTAATAAAATTTAAAATCAATTTTGTAACTGCTACACATAAGTAAACAAAATTCAATTTATACAGTGTTGCAACTTTAAAAAAAAAACAAACACTAACATCTACTGCAGAAGATTACATATTTTTGTAGAAATTATGCGTTTCTGGTTGAGATTCTCCACATTTGCAGCTACATTGTTTTATGTTTACTGCAGTTTCTTCTGTATCCAGCAGAGGTCGCCGTTTTGTGTGCTTGGCCTTATTGAGCGGTGGTCCATACTTTATTTCCTGAAATACCCTTCATCACCAGCAGAGGTCCATACTCTGTCAACATGTTGCAGTACTGTAAAATCCCAGCAGGGGTCACTGTTTCACCTTGTCATGGTAGGCAGTAATGAGCCACAGCTCCAGCTCGGCGTTGCAACCTCTCTTCTCTGCTCCGATGAACTGCAGCAGGTTTTCGTGCCTCATCCCACTCAGGCTGTAGATCTCGTACTCCGTCTGCCACGACTGACGTTCCTGAACACAGAGATGGAAAACTCGACATCAAATAAAGCAACTCTGATATAGACAATATAGGAAACGTTTATTAAAGTAAAATGTGTTTGTAAAGTATTGATCAATCTCTTGGAACTGCATGGATTCTGCAGAAGTCAGTAAATTAAATTTATTGCCATTTTTGTTATCTTTCTCACTCAAAATCCCATTGACAGTGAATGCATAAAGTGAACAAGTGTTTTTAAAAATACTCTTTTAAGCCACTGACAGTAAAATCGTAAACTATTACACGTTGTGTTGTTTCAACATCAGATTACGTTATGTGGCTTAGTTTGAAAACGTTTTGCAGTTCTAAGTCAACATTTTTCAGTTTATTGCTTTTGTCCCTCCATCATTGCGCTGGATTCATTTTCAGCATGATCAGCTAACTCATCAGCGTCCTTTGGCAGATCATCTTTCAAGCCTCTTCTCTCTCTCTCTTTTTCTTATTAAAATGTAGCCAGATTTATCTTTTCCACATGTGAAACATTTGGCCATTTCTGAATCTGGCCATCCAATAAAGGCTTTTATTGGATGAGAATGAAGGGTGTTAGCATAGCAGCGGATAAACAACTGGACAAACTTAACTGTTTTCTTTAGTTACAGCTGGTTTATGGCCCCCAGATTGAATGTATGCATCTTTTTTTGAAAACTAATAAAGTTTATTGCCACTGAGATTAAAATGTAATTTTTTTAATGTCATTTTCATCAACAAGGCAGTTCATAAAAACATCATACAGTTACCAATTGTGAAACTAGTAAACATTACATTTTGTCGAGTGCCATCATCCATACGCACCAAATATGTTAGTCAATGTTCTGATGATTATGGTTCTAAAAGCAACTCTACACATGTTTTTGATTTACACAAACTCAGTGTTTCAGCTGTTTTGCAGTTTCCTGGAAGTTTGTTCGTTTAAATCTTTAAATCTAATGACTTAATCCTGAGTGGATGGAGCAGACTCACCTGGATGGGGAAGACCTTGACAGCTACTTGTTCACTGAGCAGCTGAGCCTTCCACACACAGCCAAAGCGCCCCCTAGCTTTGACCTCCAGCAGCTGCACAGGCCTGTGACCTAAGACGGGGGATGGGGGCATCAGACCGGGGTCCTAGAGAAAAACAGAAACGGGAAGTTCTGGGTGAGATGGGATCCATCAGACCTGAGTCGTTTTCCTCAGAACAACCAAACAGATCTCCATGCACCATCATCCTCCTCTTCCTCAGTGGACATCATCAGTGTGCAACAAGCACAGGCAGCATCACAGTGGTCAGTGTTTGTATACACAGAGGGAGGATGGGAGGGATGAGAGAAGCTCTTACCTCCAACAGAATGTGGAAGACGTTCTGAGGCACAAACACAAACAGGAGGTCACAGTCAGAGCTGATCTGAGATCTGCTGTCAGTCGCCACCAACAGCGCTGAGCTGCTGACACCCGTGGTCACAAGTTTATTCACAGGGTACAAAAATGTCCGACTGACACCACAAATGTCCGTCATCGTTTAACATGAATAAATGATCAGAGTCCTGGTCCAGAAGGGTTGGAAAAAGATGAGGGTTTCTGGTGAGCTGCATGTGTCTGTTACTGTCTGAGCAGAGAGAACTCAGAAACTAAAAGTCAGGATCTGGCACTTATGTGGAGCGGAGAACCCTGCAGTGTTTGGACTCAGCCCATCACACAATGTTCAGATAACTTTGTCAGACGGCACTAATTTCCCATGGCAACACCAGACACAATCACAGAAGGCTTGAGCTGAACTGTTGAGACTCAGTCTGTCCCACTAAGATCAGTTTGGAGCAACAGAAAAGACAGAACCTGTCAACTGTTTTTTCCAATAATAAAATAACACGAATAAGAGATCAAACTGCAGCTGAACCGTTCGGCTCATGGGACCAGAACCAGGTGGACTCACCTGTGTGGGCAGCAGGACCGGAGGGTACGGCCGTCTGTGGCGTCGGTACACCCAGAAGGAGAGCAGCACCGCGCCGCTGACGGCCAGGCTGGGCACCATGGAGAAAATCATTGGCTCTACCGGCTGCTTGGGCGGGGCACTGGTTGCTATGGAAAAATTAAAAAAAAAGGACAACAAGTACTATAAGTGACAGAAAATAAACACAAGAGGCAAAAATATCAGACATGATATAACCAGGTGAAAATAACCATGTGTGATAAAGTTGTTAACCAGGAAGAACTGATGATGCCATCAGGCCTGTCGTGATAAATCCTGCTGGACAAGAAATTGTCCCAGAAGTTATTGCAATAAATAACTTCAATATCGCAGCTACATTATTATTTAACGCAACTTCATTGCTCTATTATTATTCACAATAATGCAAGTTCACCGTCTCAAAACAAACTTTTAATTTTGTCAAGAACACTGCAACATATTTTAAATATCCAAAATAAAACACAACCAGAAACAACTGAATGCAATACAACCAAAACCATAAATAAACTGATATATAAAGTCTCAACAAACTTTTTCTTCAAACAATAACCAGAGTGGAAATTATCAAGTTAAGAAATGAATCACAACAGATGTTATCAGGTTAGGATGAAGTAATCAGGGTAACGATGACGTCATCTGGATTTGGACGTTGTGCAATAATTATGACATCATGGGAGAATTATTATATCCAGATGACAAACTAATGACATCATCGGTGTAATGATGATGTCATTAGTTTATTTCTAAAAGGAGGAAAGATATTGAAGTCAACAAGAGATAAACATTGATTTAGAAGCCAGTCTACATCATATTTTAATAAAATATGAGTCTAATTAAACTGCTGATCTAGAGGCAGAACGATCTGCCCTACAGTTTCAAAACAGCTGGAAACAGAATACAGGCCTGATCTATACAGAGTTTCTACATCTGCAGTTTCTACTTTGAGTGACTACTCAAAGTAGAAACTGGTTTGATGAACAGGAGGTAAGGGCAAGGCCGGTGAACAGGTGTCTCTTACGTGTTGCTGGGGGCTCGCTGACGTTGGGTCGGTGAGAGAACTTTATGTTACACAAACTGACATCACAGCAACAGAAGAAGACTTCAGGGGCTTCTGCCATCTCCACACACTCACTCCTGGTGGAGGAGGAAGAACAGGGACACATCGTCATCATCACCATGTGAACGCAGTGACCAGTTGACCAACCAGAGTGAAAACATCTGTCACTGAACTCTAGTGAGATTTTTTTTTTTCATCATGATTTCTCCTGAAGAAACAGGTGTTATAATCACAGTGGTTTCACACAATCAAAAAATGCACTTTTTAAGATATGAATAAATGTAACTAATATAGAATAAACGATAATAAATGTAATTGAAGACACAAACAGCTTCACAGACTTTCAACATATCAAGAGATGCAAAACAAAAAGTAAATCAGGAAATAATACAATTAATTGACTCCTGATAAATATTGCAATGTCCACACCACTCAATAATAAAAATATACATCAAGTGAAGGAATCAAAGTCAGATCCACCCAACAGCCCAAAAATACTACAGGCATGCAGAAATAGCATGCATGGTGCTTTAAATATAATAATCTGCCAAATACTGTATGCAAGCAGTTCTATACAAACACTGATGCTGATATGATGAATGTGATTTAACAAATAGCATAGCTTTACTCAAGATTCGGTTTAGGAAGAATTATCTGTTGACAGTGGAAAAAAGGAAGGAAGTCATGTTTCATATCCGAAATGTTCGTTTTCACCAGGATATTAAATACTGAAATGGTTTGCCATATAAGGGAGCAGTCAGGGAATCTGGTTCTTATATTTTAATAAAAGAAACTTTAACCTGTAAGTTTTGGGTGATTGAAAACTGTCTGGTTTTCAAACTGAACATTCTAATATTTTGAACATGAATCCAGCTACACCAGCCCTGTTCTCAGCTCATGTCAGGAGCATCAAGGTCGTTGTGTAAATAAGAGGTTCAACACAAAACTGTTTTGTTTGTTTAATAAACAGATGAACCTCGAATGACTTCTGTTATGATCTTAATTATTATAAGGACAAAGTGAACTAAAATTCACCCCGAAGGGATGGGAGATGTTGCACAATAATGCTATGGAAACACTGATGTTTGTCCTCATAAAAACTAGAGTAGTACACAGCTTTCATTATTATTCAACAGGCAGAAAGACATGAACTCACTGTCGCTACAGATGCTAACAAACTGGTTCGACAGGCTGTGAAGGAAGCTCACCAACCACCATGTTATGGTTAACTTATTAAATCACACAAATAATGTTAGACAGGCAGGTTCCACAGTAAACATACAGATGAACCCAAAATTATTCAGATTCCTGTCGCATTAAAGAATCCCTGCCTGTGTTCGGTTGTTCATTTATTTAATAACTAATCGTAGGAGCACCTGTAGCAGCTGGGGTGGTCCAGCCAGCAGCCCTGCTGGATCAGCTTCACCTCTCCAGAGACATTCTTCCAGGTGGAGTAGCAGTGCTGCCGCTTGTCCTCCTCCCTGGAGCAGGTCACCACCGTCTGGCCGTCAGCCCGACCCTCTGCGTCCATTGGGACGGACGACGACGGGTTACGGGTGTACTGAACGCACTGGTGGCTCTCTGAGCGGCACAGGATCGAACCTGACGAGACAAAAAGACTTTCAACATGCAGCCGTTCATCGTGTGGAAGAGCTCATAGACGGTGTCACAGGACTGGTTTTAAGTTCACTATGATTAAAATAAGATTTTATTTAATTTGTGTCAGACTTAAGTCATTAAATATTAAACTTTTTCAGCTCTGGCCTGGGGCTTGAATGCTTTTACACCAGCATAGAGTAACCAGTTATCTTCATAAGTTATTAACAGTTTTCAAGAAAAGCCTCACTTAATCAGGATGAAGGAGCAGTTAGTGGAAAACCCAAACGGGTAGGTTTTATTTTTCATTGCCTAACCAAAACTTTTGAACCAGATCTTACCAGTCATGGAAAGAAAAAATAAATAAATCAGAACATTGTATTTGACAGCATTCCTACACATCTTTATGTAAAAACTCCAACTCTACAGTCGAGTTAAAACTGTTTTTATTGACATTAGCAGCTTATGTCCTTTTTATAAAGTCCAATAAACATAAAAGACGCAGACAGCCTGCATGCATGAGGCTTACATAAATACCAAACACGTGATGAAGTCCCAGCAGCTCTTCACAATATGCATATTGTATTGTGATATTGCGATAATACATTTAATGGCACAACACTGTAATATCTACTTCTGATATATTAAATATTACTAAGTTATTGTTAATTTCAAAATAGTCACCAAATATTTCTTGATTTAAAATGTTTTGCAACACCAACTATTAAAATGTGCAGCATTTCTCTAACATAATCTGTACTATATTTTTGTTTGCATGTTGTTGCTGTAATATCTAATATAAACCTACATTAAATTGATTATTGTTTCACTGGGAGTCATTACATTTTTGTTCTTCAAACATAAGAACAAAGTGCTCTGCAGGACTGATAACTGCTTACACAACAGAGTAAGAGCAAGTCAGGCGACATGTTTACAAATTTAAAATTAGAGATCGTGCTGATCGTGCTTGTTAAAGGAGTGTCCCATTTTTCTGTGGAATATTTTAATTTCTTGATTTAGGAGCCAACAGTGAGGGAGAACAAGACACACTAGTGAAATAGGATTTAGCCCAAAGTTTGGTACCAAGAGCCTCATCCGACCTGGACTAAGCAGACACATGGTGGCTCCCAGTGGATGGATTTAGGGAAAACAAATGATTATTTCTTGATGGACTTAGGAAGACGTCAGAGCATCAAGGTGAAAAAGTGAAAGCAATAAAACTAAAGACAAAAGGACAAAGGGAACAAGATTTTGATAAATGTCAAACTTCAATCTGTTCTTCAGAACAACGAGAACTTCAAGAATGTCCTGAATTAAGATACTTAGACTTTGTGAAAATGCAAAAGAGCTGGAATTTCAGTTTATGATCATTTTCCCTTCCACCCTTTCTGAAAAGAATCAAAAACATTAATTTTTGATGTTTCTGGAGTCTGAAGGTGGGTGCCTGTAGTTCTCTGGGACAACTGGTTTTATGTTGTTCCAGTTACCTGGGAAGTGGGAACACAAAACTGGGTTTGGCGTCAGACCAGAGATCACAGTGTTCTAATTAAAAACACTGATTTCAACATGGCGTCGCCCCTTAAACATTGTTTGAAGTTACAAACATTATTTTAAGCGTAACTTTCCATAAGCCAACACTCTTACTTGTGTGCCTTGTAAAATACACACAAGACAGCTGCTCAAGCTGTGGTGCTGCCTTGTGGAGCTGCCATATTGAAACAGGAAGTCGGCTGGGGGTAATGGAGTTGCTCCGCTTTCCCCAATTGATTTTTACAACTGGAAAGTCAAAATTTCCCAGTTACCCCACAACTGGAGTGTCGCATATTAAGGCCCACTTCGCTTTTCAATATGGCCACTACTGACATCAATTTAGCAAGATGTGGTGGGAAAGTTTATTTTCTAAGATACACATGTAAGCGTGCGTCTAAAATTAATTTTACACGTAACATCAAGCAGCTCGCTTCTCAGCTCCAACACTTCTGGTTCAAAGGATCGGAAAACTATCAGATTAGATCGGAACCAGGTGTGCGAGTACAGAAACACAAGGATGGGTTTGGCTAAGGGTGGAGAAGAACCAATGTGTTGTCAAAAGGAGCAAAAACACCAGAACCACACAACTCTGGTTCATTAAACAGAACTAATCTGTTTGAAGCTGGTATTCCAGATGTTACAGAACAGGAACCAGAACTGACTGATCAACTAACCTTTAGCTATGTGTGCATCTCACCTGAGCAGCAGGAGATGAGGAGAACATTCAGAACCAGTCTGGCTTCTGGTCCCATCCTGAGTCCAAATCTTAAGGTTCGAGTTGCGTTTGTGACCCTGTGACTTTTTTTAAACTGGCTCTGATGAACAGAACACGGAACCACGATTTGATCCAGACAGCTGATTAAGGTCCGTCCTGTTTACCGAAAAACACCGAACCAAAGCTCTGTGGAAAGAGTCAGAACCCGGTTTTGGAACTGGAGAAATGTCCGAAACGTTGACCCACAGAGTTCGGTCATCATGTCCCCGCTGTGGGCAGCTGAAGTCGGTTCGGATCGGATCACAACAGAGTGCCAGAGGAGGCAAACTGGCAGAGATTGATTCCTTCAGAAGCGGGTTCGGTTCTGGCTGGAAAGCTTCGCTCCAGACCTGGAGCTGTTTTGCATGAGAACCGGACCACCATTAGGTCCTTTTTTTATTTTAGTTCGGTTCTGATGGACTCGTGTTCGGTTGCTTCATCTACCCGAGCCGGGGTTAGCTACTAGCTTACAACCGCCAACTAAAACAGAAGAGACAATTCTTCCAGCACAAACTGAAACGCGACCTGGACCGAACCTGCCGAGGTTCTGATTCCGGACTTAGAAACGGTATAGAGCTTCAGTTGTCTCAGGCTCGGTTCTGCTCTCCCTGACCGTAACAGTATAGCAAAAAATGGCTGCCGTGTAGATATTAATCTGTTTTTAAGCTTCTGCCACAATATAGTGACTGACACTCAAACAGCCAATAGAAAGATGGAATGGTATTTCTCCACCAATCACCTGCTACGTGTGGATATAAAACAGCTGATGGAGCGGTAAAAGCCCCGCCCCCTGTCAGGCTCTTTAAACCAGCGATCCCAACCTCTTTTGCCCACGGACCAGATTAATGTTCTGAAAAATCTGACAGACAATGGGAATATGGACGTTTATGTCGTGACATTAGCAAAGTATCAAACCATAAAAACAAACTATGAACACAGGCTCAATCTGTTTCCACAGCGCCTCTTTATACTGGTCAAGATTACCAACAGGAACAGAAGGCAGCATCCGGTTTTTCAAAATAAAGCATCTTGTGATGCGTATCGTAAGAGTCTGGTTCTGGTCCCATATTCTTTTTTGAGGCCGGTGCTCTAATTTACAGGCTTCACCAACCAGTTTATCCAGCAGATTCCAGTAGACCAGTTCCATTAATTTAATCAAAGCAGTTTCATAATAACTGAGCTCATTAACAAAGATTAATAGCTCTGATGATATGAATTATTGAATGTGTTATTATAAATTGGAAAACTCCTTGGACTTTTAAATAATATTCTCCAACCTAAAACATCATCATCAAATATAAAACTAATTTTTGTATATTTTGGTTAAAGTTTCCTTTGGCAAATTTTTTTTAGACATAACATTCAGGGACAAACAGCAAGATAGAAGAGAAGCAAGATTAGGGAAACTGAGGATTATAATTTATTGGACATAATGACAAAACAAAATCGGGACACTTTTGATATAACCACAAACACTCTATATTTGCCAAATGAGAGAAATTCTAGGTCTTCAACAGATACTCACTGAAGTATCATATAATCTGGAAGATTATATGAATCTGTGAAGAGTCTGTGTCCATGTGAAGGAGTTTGTTCAACGTTTCCACTTTAGTAGTTTGAGAGAAAGAGAGAGAGAGCTCCCCTACTCTTTTCATTTTGTTGCTGAGCTCTCACTCTCTCTGCATCTCTGCTCACAGCATAACTTTACTTTGATGGGATCATACTGTTGTGTGAAAACTGAAAGGGTGAGACACGACAATCGGGTGAGTCCATCCCCTCAGTCAGTAGACAGCAGAAAGAAGGAGAGCGTTTCAAAAACCCATAAATATAACTGACATCTATAAGAGAAGCAGATTTGGCTGCAGTTTAAAGATATACAAACAAGCGTCTGTTCAGTAGATATGCTTGCAGTGTTTTGTTCATTTGATTTGCGTTAAATAAAAAATAAGTTTACTATACTTCTGTATAGTAATTTAAAACTATACTTTCTGCTTCTCTACCAGAACAGATACATAATGAAGACAGCAGTGCTAAGGCTTCTCATGCAGTGAACACTGAACACATCAGGATTTATCTTATAAAACATTCACACTGGCCAAATTAAGCTAAGATATAAGGCCTCACATGATAAATTAGGGAATGGTGGCCTTTTTTAACACTGAAGATGAAATGATCAGGGTCAAAGATGAAACATTCTGGATAAAAGCAATCAAAATGAACGAGGAAATGACGGTTTACACCCAGAAGTGGGTACGGTACCCAAAAATTTTACTCTGGTAAAAAGTAAACATTGAAGAAATGACTCAAGTAAGAGTAAAATAGTATTTGGTTAAAAGTCTACTCAATTACTGAATAACTGATCAAATTATCAATCATTTAATATTTAAAAATTACATCAGACAGACCAAAATACAAAGTTAGGAGGAAATTTTTATATTTTAAGGACTAAAATGACAATAATTCATAACAGTCAGACAAAAAATTTTTTCCAAATCAGTTTCTTTCAATAAAAACGCTTATAAAACTTCAATAAAAGCTGCAGGTGTGTGTCTGGTGAATTTTTGGTTAAACAATGTTTGTTTTTCATTCAAAGGGTAGAAAAGCTAGAAATTTTACTCAAGTAAAAGTAGAAATACTTTAAAATATAATTACTAAAAGTTCTGTGCACTAAAAATACTCCTAAAGATACATTTTTTTTCAAATAATTACTCAAGTAAATGTAACTAGTTTCTACAAACTCTGACATCAGTTCTCTACTCAACCAGAAGGGGGCAGCAGAGAGTCTGATGCCTTTAATCTTTAATCTCTCATGCTGAGTTTCAGGGATTAAAAAATTGTCAAAACGTCACCGTCAGGGATCCCCACTTCTCCACCTTAATCCCAATCTGAACCAGAGAGATTTTGTTTTATCAAATTAACCAAATCCTGTAAGAAACTTGTTCCCCTCCTCCTCACTTCCTTCTTCCTTTAAAGCTCCATATTTAAATAGTGATGTTCAATAGCTGATGCGGGTATCAGCGATACCGATCCAATTCTGATACAGTCGGTGTAAATCCAGATATGTTTAGCGAATCTCAAAGTATTTCAGTTTTATAACACTCAAACAGACTCAAATTGAAATACGCAGTAAAATGTTTAAATAATTGCATGCTACAATAACAAGTTTGTCAATACCTGCATTTCATTGATTTACTTACATTTTATTTGTAATCTATAATGCTTGAGAAACATAAAATACAAAAAACGCCTACATTTCAACATTTTAATTGTAAAATGCGTTTATTTTATCGAGTAACTGAGTTGAGCAGCAAAGCCACACCGCTCTCACAAATGACTGTTTTTTTGTTTATGGTATACGGTACCCGAAATACCCGAGGTATCAAAAGTATCAATATTTGATTTGAGAATCAATTTATATTATTGGAGGCACTACTGAAATATTCTGGTTATCCCTGATACTCACCCAGCAGTCATGTGACCACATGGGTCAGTTTTCACTCCAGTTCCTTATGAAGAAGTCGACAGTTTCTTTGAATCTCCTCCATCATTTATCTGCAAATGAAAACCAAAAGCAACTAAATGTTCTGTTATCAGATAAAACTCTAACATCTAAAATGTGGAAAGTCTAAGCAGAGTGAATATTTAAACTCAGACTTTCCACCAATAGAGCTCAACAATAAAACAATAAGTCATGATCTGCAAGTGTTTGTAGTTTTTGATAATTTGTTTATTTAGCTTAATTTAGTCTTGATTCTTTAAATACAGTTTGCAGTTTATTATCATATCTCATTGTGCGTTTCCTCAGATTTTGTTGTTGGTTTATTTCTAACAGGAAGTGGACAGACAGTCCTCACCTCTGACTGTTTCTTCTGACAGATGATCCAAACTGGGCTTGGAGGCTGATAACAGGAGAATATTGCTCCTCAGGTTCCTCATCCTCTGTACTCCGGATGTAGACGGAGGCAGGTTTCTCTAGGCCCCGGGACACCCACTGTTTCAGCAGGTTCATATGGAGAATGCGAGTGGAGCAGCTTTTACCTACAACAGAGACTTTGTATGTTGTCCTTTTATAGTCACAAACGTCTGCTGTTGGATACTTTTGGCAGCAAGGACACAGCAAACTGGACTGGCCTCACTGGTGCATACAAACTGGAGAGAGAGATACTTGCACTGGATCAAAGTCTGTGTGCTCCCTGTATCAATCAGGGCCTTCAGTGCCTGACCATTCAACTTATTTGTCATTTTAAAAAGAAATAATCACCAAAAAACCTACAGAAAGACAGAAGAAAACTAACATAATAAGATAATACGAGTGTTCTTGAAAGACCTCTTTGTTAAGTTAGTACTAAAAATATTTAAAAAATTATACAGATAGTCTATTGACATGACAGCACAATCTGAAAAACTGATACTCACCCAGCAGTCATATGACCACATGGGTCAGTTTTCACTCCAGTTCCTTATGAAGAAGTCGATAGTTTCTTTGAATATTTATTGAGCTTGGGCTCAATAAATATATAGGTTGAGGGGAAAAAAGGCTATTTGTAGTTTGTATGACTAGAACTTTAAGTATTTCAGATTCATCAAGTCGTTTTGTATCCTTGAAGATAAAAAAGAAAACCAACCAAAACAAGACTGAAAGAAAAACAAGAACAGGCCGGAAGCATCACCAGACAAAACTTTTTCTTGCGTGGAGCAACTGAAGATCTGTTCTTACTTTCACAAAAATCTGACCCAATACATTTGAGTGGCCTAACATGTCTTTCATGCGTGGAGTGAATCCAATATCTGTTATTGTTGCTGTGAAAAAAAGATCAGGCCACCCATCTTTATTGTAGTTTACTGTGTTTTTCTAAAATTGTATAAATTATGCAAATTGGTTAAAAGTAACCTTAAGCAATGCTATTGAGGATTCTTGTGACAGTGGACATGAGAACTTGCATTTAACAGAAAGACTTTCAAAATAGCTTAGTGTGGTGGGGGGAACATAAAGCCCTGTGGCCCACCAAAGCTTTTAAGACACTGGGGAAACATTGACATCTGCTCTTGGTCCCATCCCTCACCTAGGAGCAGTTTGACACAGCAGACCTCACCCAGAGGCATGAAACATTTGTCAGCTCCTAGGATCTCTGGGACACTCAAACCCCTCCACCACGATAAGGTGGCAGCCCACAGAGGGGAAAAATAAGACCGGAAGCAAAAAAAAAAAGAAAAAAAAAGGACCGAAACAAAAGACAGACAAGACCAAAAGCAAAACAAGACCAAAACCAAGACTTGTATTGTCTTGTCTTGGGTCAATTCAAGACAACACCAGAAACAAAACAAGATGGGAAGAAAAACAAGACCGGAAAAAGAAAAGGACCAGGATAAGAGTAAAGCAAGAGTAGAACAAGACATGACAGGAATAAAAAAACAGAAACAAGACCGGAAGAAAAGAAAGGACCAGAGCAAAAACAATACAAGACCGGAAACAAAAATGGATCAAAGCAAAAGCAAGACAAGACCAGAAGCAAAGAACCACCAAACCAAAACTTGAACCGAAAGCAGACCAGATGCAAAACAAGACATGACCAGAGCAGAAGCAAGAGTGAAAAAAAAAGAAGACTCTCAGACTTGAACCAAGCCAGACACAAAACAAAATCAGAAGCAAAAAAGGACCAAAACAGAAGCAAGACCAGAGCAAAAGCAAGAAAGACCAGAAGCAAAAGACCAAAACCAAGATTAGGCAAAAAAATAGGACGGTATGCAAAAAAACAAGACAACATACAATACCGGAAGCAAAGACAACCACAACCAAGACTGGGACCGAGTCAAGACCAGACAAAAAAGATAGGAAGTAAAAAATAAGACAAGACAACATACAAGAGCAGAAACTAAAGAAGGCCAGAGCAGAGGTGAGACAAAAACAGAGCAGAAGCAAAAAAAGATGATCAAGACAAAAGAAAAACAGGACCAGCCTGGAAGCAAAACCAGACAAAACTGTAAATAAGATCAAACTTCCTACCTTTATGTAGCATTCCGCTCATTTCAAGGGTGGAGTGAATCCAAGATCTGTTCTTGTTGCTGTGAAAAAAGATCAGGCCACCCATCTTTATGTAGTCTACTGTGTTTTTCTAAAACTGCACAAATGATGTAAAATGGTTAAATGTAACCTTAAGCATTGAGTATGAGCTGGTGTAAAATGGCAGCTGTCAATGATCTGTGTGTTGGTTCTGTTGGAGGAGAAAAGACCAGACCGGAAGAAAGGCCAACCAGAACCAAGACCAGTCCAAGCCCAAGACAAGAGCCAACTAAAGACCTGACCAGGCAGGAAGCAAAACCAGACCAGTCAATAAGTGTTTATCTTGTGTGCAGCAAAACCAAGATCCATTTGTGTTGCTGTGAAAAAGAATAAGGCCACCTCCTTTTATGTAGTCTGTGTTTTTCTAAAACTGCACAAATTATGTAAATTGGTTAGACAACCGTAAACAATGCCTCGTAGAGGATTCAAGTGGTAACAAGAAGACTTCCAAAAAAAAAAAAAAAAACTACCCTTTAAGACTTCCTAACTAAGCCAACAGTGCATCCCTGTCACCTTGACGATCCCGTTCAGTAATAAACCTTTACATTTCAATTCTGTTTTGTTTGTTTTTCTCTTTAAACTGTCACAATTTTTAATAGAGACAAATTTTAAATAAGTATCAGATACTGAAAGCTGAGGTTGTTCTGGAAAAAAGAGCAAAAATACAGACTCCATGCACATTTTGAGAATTTTATAGCCATAAAACAAAACAAAACAAAAAAAAAACAGGCAGCCCAGTTACAATTATGGTCATAAGAGGGTTAACAGAAAGAATTTCCAAAAAGAATAACTTCCTTTTAACAAGAAGACTTCCAAACAAATCCAACACTGAACCATTTATTTACA
>CAEGAE010065634.1:0-48373 GCA_903067095.1 Girardinus metallicus | reverse complement strand
TGTGTGAGCGAATGGGTGAATGACTATAGTGTAAAGCGCTTTGAGTGGTCAGAAATGATCGGAAAAAGCGCTATATAAGTTCAGTCCATTTAGCAACAGACACACAAAATACAGTAGAGTGCCCAATTAACCTAGCATACATATTTATGGGGGAAGGCAGAGTACATGAAACTGCACATGCATGAAACTGGATCAATAGCTTCCCTTCCAGCTCCTCATATGCATCATAATAACATTTTATGGGCAGACTTTCAGTTATCTTTGGTTGAAAACTTTATTACAAAAATCTGTTTTGAACAACAGAATTAGAAATTGGTACAAGGTTTGAGTGGATCACTGTGTGAAATGCCATAACATAGTCTGATGCCACTAATGCTGTATAAATTTCAAAAATGCATTTTTTACTTTAACAGTTATGTGACTTTTTTAGGTTTTGGTCTTTTGTTTTCCTGTTTTGATGAGTAAACAGCAGCAAGTGCTGACTGCTGTCTATGGCAGTAGTTACTGTTCATATCCCCATTTTAAAAGAGTGACCCATTGACAACTAACAGCTGTTATACATGTTTCCTCAGTTTTGGGTAAACAAAGACGACAAAAGGACCTATGTAATATCTCCTTAATAGACTGAGCGGCATGTGAGTATCATCATAGGAAACTAAAGATTATACTTTGAGAATGTAAGACATTGTTAATACCCACTTTTCCTGTCATTACTTGACTTGCATTTAAAGTGTTTTGTTTCCTATGAAGAATACCAGCAGGATGAAAAAAGAAATTAATTAGGTTTGAAAGACCAAGGTACGTTTTTCTCAAGAAAAACCAATCTTTGTTTCATGGAAATATTTTTAACATCAGCATGATTATCGCAATGCCAGTGCAATGATCCCACCTGCCGAAAATTGCATTGGTTGCCTTTTAACTCACTTTCTTAATCTCCCTTGCTTCAATAATATTCAAGTTCCACTACATAACATGGCTTATCCAGGTCCAATGCTAATACAAACAGATCCACACTTGAAGCTGTAAAGTTAAACTACCCTTCCTTTAGGTTGTTTTTCTGCTTAAAGCGCCCCCAATGGCAATTCTGCAAGAAAAACTTTCCCCCATAATCTGTTTTTTGAAAGATCAAAGTAAACTTTATTCAATAATCACATTGCTTTGGGCAACCAGAAACACTCGCAAGCAGAGCGGTCTGAGGATTTTAAGCTGGAACTCTCTCCCAGCTGCAGGCTATAAAAGTTCCAGTAAACCCATAACAGATATCAATATAAAGAATAAATGCTACATTTTGAGCCAAGTCATCAACAATCTATCATTATCTTTCTTTTGACAAGTACTCCAGGTAGGTTTAATATAATGTTTAGAAAATTTCATTATATAAATATCAATGCAGAAACAGGATTTATTACGTACTTTTAGATCTGTACACAATCTTCTATCATCAATGTTTAACATTCACTAAATTATATTGAGCCAAGAAGTAGATCAAAGTGGGCTTTCAGTAAATTGCACCTAATATTGCCTATGATATAAAATCCTAATGAAAGACGTGGAAGTTTGTGGTTGTAACATGCTCTCATACTTGAAAATGTGGCTGTCTTGAGATACCAGCTTAAATCGTCTTTGAGACTTAAACCTTATAATTATTTTCACATTTGTATTTCTCAACAACTTTGCATCACAGTTCTTTCAGAGTCCATCTGGTCCAGGTAATAATGGCGTTTTTGGGGATGGCTATGATCCGAACTGGCCTGGTGAGAATTCAGGCCTTAGAAAGAGCAGCTGTAAGTGATTAAAGACCGATTAGGACACAACAGTCTGTGGTTTCTGCACAGAAAATGTTCTGAATCATTAAGTGCAGTTACGGTTTGAAACTCATGAAGCAACCAACAAATTGAAACCTGTTAAAAAAGAAAAAAAAAAAAAAAAAAAAAACATCTCAATTTCAAATAGCTGTATAAAACATGCCTGCGATGTTTTGCAATCCCATTTGTATAATGCAAAGCCTTTTCTGTTTAAATTTGCGAACAAAAACCCTGCTTTTTTTTCAGCATGGTGTTTTCTCACCTCCATGCTGAAAATTAGTCGTCCAGCAGCAGTAATAAATTCTCTGATTAACGCATGTAACATCTGCAAAACAAGACCTAATTGTTTTGCAGGCAATAACAAACATTATTGCCTGAATAATGTTTGTTGTCAGATGGCAGCATTTGCTCATAAGCTCCGATTTTGTTTGATATTTTTCAAATTCCCTCTAGTTTGTCTTTGAAGAATTGTTTTGCACTATGTGATATTTGATGCAATACCTTGATTGTACTTGTGGTGAGAACTCTCTAAAAAAGATATCTCAGTTTTGCAGAGTCTTTTTCAAATTCATTTAATTTGTTCCTAAAGAAATATCACAAAAGCTTATTCCATTTACCTAAACATATTCTACAATATAAATATTTTTAATAATTTTAATATTATAAAGCAAAAGGAGAATTACACCATAGGTGTGTAAATTTCTTTTAGCTTATCTTCCAAATCTGGGGTAATTTGTTAAACATTTTAAAACCAGTGAAAGTGTTTCCTGCATTTTTACAGCTATAAATAACAGAAGTGCTTCAAAGATAGAAGGTTATATTGCTCATCTGATTATTTCTAAAGGTAACAAACTAATTTCCATGCAAAAAAATCCAAAAAAACCATCAGCATGGCAGCAAACTAAAACTTGTCAAACCGTATGTTTTTCCATATGGAAATGCTTCAGTCTTTGCCAGGACTGAGAGTGGGTGCATATTGTAAATGTCACACAGAGAGAGCAAAACAATTTCAATGTCATGTTGTTACCTTGTCCTAAACTGCTCCAGTTTAAGTAACAATGAAATCACAGCTTAAACACATTGTATGAACATCTTTATCTCTGCGACCTGTTATTTTATTCCTGGACCTTCCACCAGTGCATTTCAATTTTTCATTCCTGCAGAACAGCAGGATATCAACTACCACTGCCAAGTGCGACCCAGACAGTATGTCGCAATAATTGTTTTACACTATGGATTGAAAATAATGTTATAGTTGCAAATTTACAAAAACAAAATACATGTTCAAAAAAAGAAATTTAAATGCAAACTGACTTGACGTCAAAACTAAATTGAGATAAAAATAATAAATTTTTTTTTTTGATTTTTCTTATCTGTACACTATAAAACAGACCAAACCTTACTATTTACACTTTACTTACCACAAAAATCCTGTGAACTAGTGTAGAATATCCAAGATATACAATAAAAAAAATGTATAGGGGTAAAGTAGATAGTAGTAGTTTAACACCAACAAGGATCTCCTGCACTGTTCACATGTATGTCAAACCTTCAGTTAGCAGATTCTGAAATATATCATTTGTCCTTGAAATACACGTTTAACAGTTATTGAGCAAGGCAGTAAATCAGCTGCGAGGCAATCCGTCACCATCTGATGACTTCAGCCTGACAGGATAGTCAGGTGTTGATTGGTAAGTGGCATCTTTAACATTTTATTGCATTTGTTGGGTCTTGTTTTTCCGACTTCACCTGTTAGTAGCATGTGTCATCCATCAGTCACATGCTGGACCTGCGACCCTGATCAAGGTGAGAAGTCAATCAGCTTTTGTTTAAATATGAGGCAGACACCGTGTGAAAGACAAGTGGTCAAGAATCAAGGAGTGACGAGAAGACAAGATGGTACAGCATGTTGGGAGAGGATGGAGGGTTGGGTGTGAAATTAAAGATGGAAAAGACCAAATATAGTATTTCATTACTATACCTGTAGGTTTAATTATTTCTAATGCTTTCTCTCACAAAGCGTCCCGTCTTTCCCCAAAGCTCATTCTTAGATCTGCAGTTTTCTGCACAGCTTCTGGGTTACAGAGCCCCCCTCCCCCAGGCCTGGATATGATCAGGTATACTCGTTTTACTAAATACATTTTGCACTTGTGTAATTTTTTGGATGGCTACTTTTTACTTTTACTAGAGCAGAAATATGTTGAAGTAGAACTACTGTTATTTGAGTAAAACTTTTGGGTACTGTACCCACTTCTGCCCAGTATTCTTCAGTCCAACATGCACCAACCCACTGTCTCTCTCACACACTCACACCTCTTCTCATAAATAAGAGTGATGGAAGAAAAGTTGTTCCGTAGAGTTATGCCGACAGATTTAATGCAGAGCATGACCCCACCTTCACTCCTCAGCAGCATCTGTCAGTGCGACTTAATGCAGTGCAGGGACAAACTCGTTTCCTTTCAACTTGTTTATCACCTGCAGTCATGGGTACTGCCTGTGGACATTAATCAAAGCATTAACGCAATATTAAACAAATGATTTATAGATAGACGCGTTACTTTTTTATTGGAAAAACAAAGGAAGTGGAGATGGTTGAGTGAGCCCCAGGTTATTTGATTATTGTTCCAACATTGATCTCGTCAAATTTTATTGGAGCCTAATCCATATCCCCTTTGACCACCAGAAGCTGGTTTAAAAAGAGGACCTCATCTGTGATTATGAAAACATATTTAAAAAAGGGAAATCGAAACCAAATTAAAGCAAAAAGGAATACCTGTTTTAAGGGCGGAGGTACGGGGTGCTGTACATGTAATACCTGTCTCATTCCAAATATGTCTGAATATGTAAAATGACCAGTATAGTATATTTCTTATTCACACAGATGGGAAACAGATGAGGGGTAGTAGAACAAGCCGTGTCTCACCTCACAGAGTTTCTAACCTCATAAATAAAGTGAAAGATTCATTTCCTTTTCTTATTTCACACTTGTATTATAGGCCGTCACTTTCCAAAGAAGATGACATATTTTATTCAGAATTTAAGTATTCTAATCTCACAGTAAGTCATAGCTGAAAGTAAGCCACAAACCAATGAGCACTTCCTCTTAGAGGTTTTGAGCTGTCCATCCCTTTACAGTGTTTTTGCTAACGGAATAAATGTATGATTTTGCTCATCAGATCTTTATTTGCTAAATAGTTTCTCTCATCCTTACTGGAAACAATTTACTGAATCTGGCTTGCTTAGCCTGACATATCTTGAAGTCATACAACCTTCAAACACTTTGACTTATTTTCACTTATAAATAGTTAGAACGTTTTTGGAAACTTTTGGAAACATAAAACAAATTTCCTTTCTGTCTACATGTCTGGACTTAGTTGAAGACCCCTGAGTTTAACATACAAATATGTTTTCTTCAGGGGACGGAGAGGCCAATACCACACATCCCCCCTTCCTGAGACAGTCTGTCCTCAAGGCACATTCACTTCTAGTACAGTCAAACATGTCTACACGCACCACCTGAAACCTTCTCAAATGTTGCAAGAGCTAGGCTCATAACCTTGAAAACTAAAATCATTATTAGTTTGTTGGCTTGGACTATGACGTGGGTCCAGTTAACAGCAGTAAATAACATGTATGTCATAATTTCTGCTTGCATCTATTTGACTTCACATTGTTTGACTCTAGTACATGGACTTGTTCTGACTCACCCAGATCAAAAGGCCGAGTACCTCTTCAGGATGTCATTACGTTCTGCAGAGGCCTGTTAAATAACCCACTAATGTGATTCTGGAATGTTGAAATTGGGGCACATTTCATCATTAAAGGACACTGGAACCTATGGACCAGAGCTCCACACTGTGCTGTAGTTCATGAGAGAAGTGCCAGTACATTACAACATTACATAACATCCAAATTTTAGATAAATAGTAAAGTTTGTTCTCAACTGCCAATAGGCAGCTAAAACCCAAGTTATTATATAATTTCTATATCATTAAATTTCTGTTTCCCCCTTCTTTGTATTGTAGGCAACTAGTATCCATCTATACAAATTGCCATATAATGTGCATGGCAAGAAATGATGAACCTCATGTCAAAGTCATGTGACTTGTTGCTTCCTGCATTTTTGAGGTAGTAAAGTCAACGTACACTGATCATGCCTACCAATATGACAATCCATTCATAGGATTCTCAACCTCAGCTTTACCCATCAGCATCATTACTGTTACACTTCACACCATGTTCATCTGTTCGTAAGCACCAACCTTACCGCAAATTTGCGGATATACTTGTAATGTTTGAAGGCCTATTATATTATTGCTTTAAATGAGCTCAAGGGCAAACAAACTAATTTTTGAAATGCGGTTATTGGAAATTATTGACTTTAAATATCTATATGATGTAATTGAATTGAACGTTCTTTTTTTTTTTTAACAAAGAAGCAAGAATCTTTGTATATTGTGATGGTAGAATGGAGAGGTAGTTGATTAGACATACTGAGGCCTCTTTTAACAGCAATTTGTTCCGGTCTGTCATGTTGAAGAGAGAGACTACAGGGTATGTTTGCCTTTGGTCATCAGATATGATCACATTCCAAGGCTGATTGGTTGCAAAGACTCTCTTCATTATGTGGTTACATGAGTGGACTGCTAAGGTGCTGCCACTACTTTGCTTGAAAGGACAACAAAGATTACTACCCTTCAGTCTTTTTAAATCACACAGAGATGGCCAGAAGGTATTCAAGTCCAACATAAATTATTTTTTTTAAATGGCTAGCACTGTATGGAGCAGTAAGCAGAATTTGATTTAGAGTTCTTGTTTCACCACCATTAAAAGTGTTTCAGTACATATTTGGTGGAATTTTTGATTAAAAGCAGTTGTTAAAAAATAGTTATTACTTGCTTACATTTATTTGTGAACAAACTAAGCTCAAACACGAAGAGATTAAGTTCATAACATCAGACCTTATCTATGTTAACATCACATTACAAGCTAAAACTTACTAATTCCTTTAAATATTAACTGTAAATTTGATAAAGCTTTATTTCTTTTAATTTATCTATGTTGACAAAAACTTAAAGCATTATCATTCTTAATAGACACATGTAAAATACTATCTGTCAGAACTATGGTCTGTGTTAAAATGCAAGTATTTGTAGGAGGTCCCTGATAATTACTTTACACTGAATATGATTAAAAAGATGACGTGAAGTTCCCCAAGACTTCATATTGGGGTCCCTCCTGCTTAATATCTGCATGCTCCCATTAGCTCAGGCTATATCTAATAATTAATAATTACACCGCTTTACATTACAATGTCACCAGGGGACTATAAACCCTTTCAAGCTTTGAGTAGATGCATGAAACAAACCATTGTGTGTATTACAAAAAGGAAACAACAAAGAGTCAGCAAACAGCTTCAGTTATTATAGCTAGAAACAACTAATCAAGCCCCAAATATGGGTGTAGTCATGTAGAGAAGGTAAAGTAGTCCAACTGTACCTTCTTTGAATCTTACTCTAATTTACTCTTTTATGTTTTTATCATGTAAAGGACTCTGAATTGCCTTGTTCCTAAAATGTTGGACACAAACAAGCTTGCCAAGCCTTAGCAGCGGCTGGTACACTTGTGCTTCTGGACTCGTGTCTACAGCAGTTGCCATCAACTCTTATTTTATTGTTACTAGAATAACATGCAACTAAGTCCAGTGCAATAACAAGTTACTCAAGCATTCACATATTTATCAGGTCAAAATGTGACACCATAGAGTCAATAGTTTTATAAAATGCCTATAAAGGTTTAGAAATAATTTATCACACTTTGAGGTGTCTTGGCTTGATGTCCTATAGCGTTTTGAATGTAAGCTGGTTTTCAAAGAAACATTCAATAGTCCTTTAGAAAATGTTTGCCAAGAAGACATTGAGCTCTGCTCTCTTCTGCCTTTAAAATTTCACCAAATCGAAGTTTTCAAATCATCAACAATCGCTTGGTTCAGTCAGGGCTTTGCTCTTTAAGTGGATTCTCACTGAATTATAAAAGTATCTATCAACAAAGAGAGATTTCTGTTCTATCCGCCAAGGACAAAGACGAAGGTCCTACAAATAGAAATGAGCTCACAGCAAGTAGCACCACTTAAAGTACTGTGATAATTCCATCAGTAGGCATCTCTGGAGGATTTCATACAACTTATATCAACTGGGAAACAACTAGGAGAAAGAAAAGGTCTTGGCGTTAAATAAAAGAAAAATATAAAATTTGCACCTAAAATTGGGTTTAAGAATTGAGGATTGACTAGATCAATTTAAGGTTCTAGCTACAGACAGATAGACTTACCTTAAACATTAACTAGAAATAATGGCACACTATTTCATGCAATAGTGTGTCTCCATTGCAAGTCATAAAAAAAAAAAAGTATCTGTTTTCCATACTGTGACTCATTCCAAACAAATTATTGATATTTATAAAATGTACTCTTGGATGGAGCGATTCATGCAATTGGAGAATAACCCTAAACTCCAGCTATGGATGTAGCATGTGTCTCCTCTGTGCTGGGACTAAAATGTCACTGTGGCTCAGGTGGAAAGGTTTAAGCCACAGACCCGAGGCTATAGCTTGCTCTGTCAGTCAGGCTTCCAGTCAATCATGGCTTCCAGGTATGAAAGTGGCCATGGACTACTTAAACTGCTGCCCCCATCTCTTTCTTTCTCCTATGAACAGCAGAACATATTCAGCTGATGAATTGGAAGCTGGATTATTAGTCTATGAGTAATAATAGACTAATAATTCATTATTAGTCTATTATAATAGACTAATAATAGATTGCTGCACTAATAATAATCTATTATTAGTGCAGCAGTGTTGGGGGCTGCACTGTGGTGCTGGGCTACATTGTGAAAATTCAATCAAGTGCCTCAGTGCACCTTTAGAGTTGTGAATACAGTACGGGAGAATGCAGATGGAGAGGAGATCTCCAAACGACCTGTGACTTCCAGAGGTCAGGAGAGGGCACATGAGAGGAAAGAGTATCGAGTTGAAAAACTACTATTTAAAATTATTGCGATACCTTTCTTTACTGCTCTAGCAATGTTAAATAAATGCTTCCTAAATGCTTTAAGTTGTTGTCCAATTACCCCACTACGCCAGCAAAAGCAGAATTATTAACATAAATTTAAGATGTAGGATATAAAAAGTCAAGCACTATGAGCAGGAAAAGAGAATGAAATTGTTAAAAAAGAAATTACCTTTGGCCTACAATATTATTAAAGTCACTGACAGAAAGAGTAGTGTGATTTTTTTCAGTCTTGGAAATTATAAAATTTTAACACAGCTCCATCTAGTGGTTGAAAGAAAAAAGACTAACTCAATATGTTCAGAAATTGAAAGAAATTTAAAGTAAATGTGCACTTTGAAGTTTACATTTATGTTATGATTATAATGTTTAATTTCAGTTTAATTGATTTGATATGCAAGCATAAATAAATTAAACATTTTTATGACATATCAGTTTTGCAAGGGCTCCAAAAAGACTCGCATCAAAGAGCTGTAGCAGGGAGGGAAAACAGCGCAGTGGGAATGATTTAATATTGGCTTTCAATTATCAGATGAAAATTGTTGTTTGAAATTGCTTTTTAACTTGATTGAATTTGACTCTTATGAAGTACAACTTTCTATTACTTACTTTGGATGTCAAAATAAATAGAAAATATTTGCTATAAAAGACTTGAAAATGAGAATCAAAAACACAACAGCCCATTTACATACAATAAAATAAACGGGGGACGGTTCACCACTCTCCAAAAAAGAAAAGTCAACAAGAGAACTACTGCTTTTTCATAGCACTGTACATTTAATATTACCAGTTAAATTAGATATACTTAGTTGAAAATTAGCTTACCAATTTTAATCATAAAAAAAAGTTTTAAAAACTTTGCTTCCTTGTAAAGCTAACCATGTGTTTCTGGAGAGCAATAGTTAACGCTCTTTATTTGACTAGACCCACCATAAAATGTGCCTATGCTGCCAGGATAGACACATACAAAAGGAAATGGCAATCATCCCAATTAAACTTACGAACAGTTATTCAAAATACTTAAAACACAAACAAAATATATATTTTTTTTCTTTCTGTTTTATTCATTATTTCTGATGAGTGGAGCCGTTTCAAGTTTCATCACAAACTAAGCTGACATGGCGAGAAAAGTATTTGGAATCAAAATAAAAGATGCAGACATTATGAGCTTCAACATTCATGAGTGCAACAATAAGTCATCAATTTAAGCTCTGATATAGTTAGCTGCGATTTCATGATTAACACTGTATTAATGAATTCACCCATAGGAATTCAACACCGCTGAAAAACAATTAATTGGGTTCGATATGAGGCCTCATGAGAGATTAATTTCATAACAGTTTTAAATCAGAGTATTTTTATAACAAAACAATCTAATACTCTAAATTAACACCTTTGCACTTGTAAAGGTTTTGCAAAATTTAGAATCCAATCCACATACTGATGTCATTTCAAGATAAAATAAAAATAAATCAGAGAAATCATAGCCAACACATAGCCATACACATTAAATTAACTAAGATAGCTTCTGAGCACACACCCCCTTTTTCATTTTATATCCGTTAGTATAGGCAAATGGAGAGATCACGAGATGATTGTGTGATTGTTATAAATTGGCAGCAGCTCAATTTCTCTTTTTCATGTATGAACGTTCTGATCAAACACTTTCAAAAACAGATGCTTAATTAACCTGCTTTACCTTTTCTTCATAGATTAAACCCAAATTCTTTTCGAATACCTTTTTTTTTAATGTTTCTAGATTAATTTATTTTCCAGCCAGAGTAGAACATGATTAGAAATAGCTAGATGCTGCTTTGTCCATTTCTTTCTGACAGTTTGAAACAAAGAAAAATTAGAACTAAGAACTGCAGACTTTAAACAGTATCCACCCGTTGACACTTTAACCGACAATGCATAAAAAAAAAAAAAAAAAAAAAGACAAGCATCAAAACCCCAGACAGCTACTAAAGTTTGTTCTAACACAGGTCCACATGAAACAAAATGTAAACTCAAAACTTCGAAGAGGAAGCTTCAGAGTTTCTGGTTTTCAGAAAGAGAACGGTAGTAACACAAAACGCTAAAACAAAACTTGTTCTTCTCACCTTGATCAGGGTCGCAGGTCAAACACTTTTTATATTTTTATTTTACTAGATTAATTCCTTTTTACATTTTGAATGAGTAGTTTTTGTCTGCTAGAGCTTTTCTTTGTAAAATGAAGTAAAAAAAACAGTTGGAAGACAAAAATAAATACCTCAATCATGATGTCATTATTAACTTTTGCAGAACAGGTGGCTTAAAAAGGACAAACAGCCTGATCTTTTACAGGCTGAATTCCATGTTTGTTTCAACTTTAACCCTGCAATAAACCAACAAGCACACAAAAAAATCAGCATTTAGGGTCACTGAAGATGTCACCGCTCGTCCTCCACCTTCATACCATGATTCACTCGTAATGCAGTGCTTTAAAAGTTATAAACATTTATACAATCTTCATTAAAAAGTTCACATTGAATGCGCTCGTTCTGTCATGTGGGAACAGTTCATTCCACAACAAAGCTCCACCTCTGTGACGAGTTTCTGCTCTCTGCTCAGTAGAACCTCTTGTTTCTCTCCTGTCTCTTCTGAAAAACCACAGCTCCTACCACGGCACACACGACAATTCCCAGCAGAGCACAGAGCAGGAGCAGGAACACCTTCCAACCTGTGAGGGGCGTGCCCCGGAAGTTTCCAGTAGGATCATCAATGTTGTCTATGGAAAAACAGGAGAAATAATCAATTTCAATGCACTTTGTGATGTCTTACCGTTAGTTTAAACTTCCACTACTTCCATGCTATCACTGGTTTTGTTTTTATTATCATCCTTTATCGTTTTGGCTTTCATGTCAGAAATCTCAAATGATTGCTTTTAATCTTTGTATTATCAGATTAATCCCGTTTAAGTTTTAATTTTCCTTCTGGATGGTTTTGGAGAGAAGATTCTATGCAACCATCACCAACTTATCCACAAATTTGAGGTGAAATGAAAGAATATGAAAGCAGTTCTCCATAAATAAACCAATAATACAAAATAAACTGTTCTGATACAATATCAATACTAGAAAAACTACTCCTATAATGATCTGTTTACATTCAGGCAGATTGTTTTCTCTTTGAAGCAAAAATATGAAAAACACAAAAACCCTTGTTTTTTTTTCCTATATTCAATTATGGAACCAAATAGATTTTTTAATTACACTACACAAAATTGTAAAAAAGGCATAACCATTGTTTACTTTCTATTTTTTTTTTCTCCTTTTTTTTTGCAAGTGCCCTGACCCGGAAGTTCTCTCGGTCCTGCACACACCGTAAAAATTTAAGTACTTTTATATTGAAGACATTTTTGAAGCCATTAGGTTATTTGCTATAAAAATCAGAAAACTGTAATCAATAGCAGTATGAGTATATTATCTGATTAGTGCAAAACCAAGATGTAGCAGGGAAGTCATCAGCCATTTAGTTCACAATGACTCAAGTGTTACTTTATGGTATTGTAAGACAGAAAAGAATGGATAATAACTTTGATGGAAGCATGTACCTTGGATTCAATTCAATGAATAATTGGAAAACAGATGCAAGTATTGATTTCTATTTTGCCAAAACTGATGTTTGTTTTGTTTGTTTCTCTGAAATCCTGATCTACCTTTGGGGGACTTGAAAAGGCTGACGCTGGGCTCAATTTTAGTCCAGTCTAAGTTCTCCTCTTCAGGGGTGTGGTCCACCATCAGCTGGTAGAGTTTCATAGAGATGACATCATGATTATCTGGAACAAATTAGCATGAACTATTAACTAGACCTTCAAGATTGAAATATGCAATTTCAATAAAATGTCTCCAAACTAAAACCATGGAAGTACCACAGTATTGCTTTAAAAAGTCAATTAAATCATACTTATTTTCATCTTTGTTGTCGGAAGTCCCAGTTCTGACTTTACCTGAAAGATCTCCAGTTGCTGCTGAGGCACCGAAGAAATATCCAGTAGGAAGACGAACACCTCCGATGTCAATGCATTCTTTCCACTCGTTCTTGTCGTCCACGTCAACCATCACCTGCAGACATACAGAGACGTAAAGATAAATCATTTGGGTATATAAAAAAGATGTGGTTCAGTGATTTCCCTCATGATGCAAGTAAAGATTTTACACTTTGAAACCCAAAGAGCTCAAAATGAAAAGCTGCTGTGGAGATGTCTTTATGAACGAAAAGTGAGGATCAACTAGGGCATTAAATGCATGAGAGCTTCATATAAAATACAAGACTGCTTTCATGTGTTTGAAGAAATCAGTGGAAGAGAACTATTCTGGAAAAACCCAGAACCTATTCCTTTTATGAAACCATTTCTTGACTTAAAGAAATAAAAAGGAAAACTATACAGAAATAAAGTTGTAATTCTCCATTATTAGTTTTAAACATGTTGGTTTGTAGCTATGGGACCTGGGAATCTTTTAGATTTTAGATGTGTCTCTGCTTTTGCATGTTTGTATCAAATATTTAATATATCAGAACTTGGCTGTGTGCCAAGGAGGCATCCAATCATTGATTCAGAAAACCAAGAGAAAAAAAAAAAAGAACCATGCTTACCGTCAGTCTTCCTCTGGAGTAGCGGATAGCGAGGTACGTGTCAAATTCTCTGTTTCTAATGTCAGCTGAGCAGCCTCCCAGCTCCGATGAGCGGCCATCTTTACCGTGATCATAACTCACTGTGCCGTTGTTTACCATGGCCGAGATGTAAGGGAAGGAGCGCTGGTGAACGGACAAATCATTGGACAAAAAAATATACAATATTAAAGAAGTGCTACAGTCAAATTAATAATGAAAATGAGACGCAAATGAATGCAAAATAAATTGTGCAAATGGAACAACTTAAGAGTTCAAGCACTCCTTTACTTATATGCAGCACTGAAAACTGATTTCAGCATGCAAAACTAAGCTAATGGTTTCAGATCAAATTTTGTACCAGCCATAACAAAAAGCAGCTGCAGTTTTTAACTAAATTATCTCATTTTTAGATTTTATTACAGTTTAACAGAACTATTGTAGATAATTTTTTTAAAGTCACATACATAATGAACTTCTTGTGAGTTTTAGATGCTGACGTGCTCCACATTCTGACAGCATGCTGCTTTACAAAAAAGAAAGCAAACTCAGCACTGAAAAGAGACTAAGAGCATGCCGACAGGAACCACTCACATCCGTCGAATCATCATTAGAGTAAGTATCTATAAACACAGCCAGCCCGTGGAAGTGAGCATTGTTGGAAAACACAGGCCCTGCAAAGAAACAAGCGGATCAATCCACAGGAGCCACACTCTGCACACTTACATCCATTCCATGGAGGTCATTGCGGAAGGTATCCAAAAAAATAGCCAGGCCATGAAACTGATCTTGGTTTCCAAACACAGGGCCTAGGATGGAGGCAGAGATGATGCAAGACATGAGCAGACAACGACACACACTGTGTGAACAGCGAATGAGAAGAAGCTGAGACAATGGAAACAAATATCAGGAAACTGTATGATGGAGTTACAACGGCAGCGAGGAACATTCAATATGATGGAAAATGATTGGATTTAGATTTTTACATCTAAGCTAATTATACATCATCTATAATCAAGTCTGTATTTTATCATAATTGCAGTTCTTTAATGTTCCTTTTCTACTGTCAAAATCTCAATGACATTTTAACAACTTAAACCAATTATTTTAGCAAAAACACTTCAAGCTATCCTTGTCTCCTATCCAATGACTGGAGACAGGCACCAGACCCCCTGCAGGGATAAACGGGTATAGACGGATGGATGGATGAATTGTCCCCGTTTTGCTGTGCCCGATAATCCATCCTGCTTTTAAAATTTTAAAAAGCTATTTTTGGAATGTGGTTTTCTTAAATTTTTTTATGCTATTGCAAGTTTATTGATATAGCACATTTCAGCAACAAGGCAGCTCAAAGTGTTTCAAATAACAAAAAAAAACAACAAACAAAAGAAAGTCATGAGTTATCAATGAAACTATGTAGTTAATGCGTCATTTTTAATGACAAAAGTATTACTTCTAAAATAAAGGTCCTACCAGACTTTCCTCTTCAAAACTATATTAGGAAAAACGTTTGATTTCTAAAATTTTTGAAATCAAAAGACATGTTTAAACTTTGTAGAACAAAAGCAGAGTGGTTTTGTGAATTATTTTATATTACTACATCCAAACATGACTGCAACAAAGACAAAGACCAAATAAAAAAGCTCAGCCATGAGTTTTTTCCACAAAAGACCTCGGCAGAAACGGGGAATGAGATTAAAAATATACCTGGATGCAGTCTGTCCTTCGTGTACCAGATAGCGATGCCATCGCCGTGGAGATTCTTCTTTCCTGATCCGTGAACTTTAAACTGCACATGCATCTCCCAGTCCTTCAGGTAACAAGGCTGCAAGGAATTTGCATAAACACTGAAGTGAGGACAAAGACTCAGATCTGACTGTTCAATGATAATAAAACTCCTTTCAACAAGTTCCTTTAAATGTTATTGATAGGCCTTTGAATATGAAGGAGGGAGAATTCATGACACATTTTGGGTAGATGTTTGACAAATCACTGAGGCTGGTAGATTCAAATGATCAATCAATTCAAATAGAAAATGTTTGTGTTGGATTTCTACACCGATACAATTATGAGACTTGCGATTTCTGAAATTTTAGTATTTTAAATCTTTCAAACAGGATGAAAATCAACAAGAGTCTACTTGTTGCTCTACTTGGTTGGTAGTTTAACTCTGGAGTTTGGTTTTTGTGACTCCTCTTCATCAAAGTGTAAAACAAATCATGCATTTCAGAGAGCATACATAATAATTTTTCCTCACCACAGTATTCCATATGGATCCCTGTTTGCTCCGCTCATCTGGAGTAAGCCGGACATATGAGCTCGTCACCAATGTGCTTCCCCAGAAATCCCACTGATTGCCAACACCTTCAGAAGAAACATGTGAGAGCCAAAGAGAAATCAGCAACCACTGAAGATGCAGTCTGCAACAATATCATCTTTTGAGCCACAAATCAGAGCTTTTAAATTAACAAATGTGTTTTTTTAACCTGCAAGACGATCATGACATTATAAGCTAAACACAAGTTGCTTCCACAGCAGGTTAATTTGACAACATTTCTGGATGTTAAAAACCTAAAATTACCAATTTTTTGTTCATGGAGAAGTTCAACTTCTACATTATTGGCTTGAATTTATCTCATGATACATTACTGTTATATTTGTTCAGGTGAGTTTCTGAGGTGAAAATAGTTGTCTTAATGATTATTAATGCCCTGAATAGTTTATGAAAAGAAAAAGATGAACTAAAGAAGACTGTTAATGGCCCCCTTTCACTCTCAAAGTACTTTTACCATTGCTTAAACAAATATGTTACAGTTGTAAATCCACAAAGCTACAACAGTTGCACACAAACAAATAAGGCTCAAGTCCAGTTGTTTTAATTTTATTAGTAGTAATTAAAGCTCTGAAAATATAAGGTAGCAGTGCACATAAAAAAGAAATGACAAAAACCCACTCAAATAAAATTAACGAGTTACTTTTGTTTTCATTCAACTTGCATAAAGCCTTGGTAAGGCTACATAGAAAAATAACACGTAAGCAATGGTATATTTTGTCAGTACAAATACAACAATTTGTTTGAGAAAAAAAAATTAAATATACAAACACAGGCCATACTATGTTAGGATTTGTGTGTTATTCTGTAACAGTAATTAGTTGTGTCCATAAAACAAACAATCTGTGTTTGAACTGCGTCTTGATGACTGTTTACATTGTCTGACTGGATCCGTGTAATAAAGTGCTTTCACCAGGCACCTACAGCGCCAGGCAGTTATAAAGCTGCTCTTCAAGCTCAGCAACCTCCTGTTTCAAGTATAAACCAAAAATCTGCCATATTCACGAGCAAATAAATAGCTCTTCACTTAGTGTGAAAGTAAATTTCTCCTAAACCTGCTCAGCATGTTAAAGCAAAAACAGAATTAGTAATTGTAAGTAATAAAAATACAAATATATGAAAAATACAACATAAGATGCTGTGTAACATTTAGAAAAACAAAAACCAAACAAAAACTGAGCGATAAAAAACTTAGCTACAACTGCTCTGTTTTTTGGGCAGATCCAGCCAATATACAAAAATTTGGAGTATTAAATAAAGATCTACAGATAGGCTGGTGTACATTCTCAGTCCCAGATTGTGACAATCTTAAATGCTTAAAGCAGAAGGAAATTGAACTTCTTTTGTTTGATAAAAACCTAAAGAAGCCTTTTGAATGAGAATTTGAAACATACATGCACTTGCCTTCTCTTTAAGCATTTAGGATCTACACATGTATAAAAGACAAGTAGCTAAGATAAAAAAAACACATGTAAACTGCACTTCTATAGAGTCATTCGTGCTATTATTTAATCCTATGCCTGGTAACTTGACTTCAAAGTTCAAACTAAGACTGCAGAGAATATTTGTTTGGGAAACAAAAAACATGAGTTACTTCGTGATGTCTTCAGCTATTTCGTGTTGTTGACGTTGCTACGTCTTTGTCCACTACCTTATTATTTGACGCAGTCGATGTAACATGTTAAAACTGCCAGAAAAAATGTTCATTTGAGAAAGCGAGACCACTGGAAACCTTCTGAGACGCGTTGGAAGAAGAAAACAGCCCGACCAAGCGCATGGCTAGCTCCTCTTACCTTGGTAAGGCTTCGTCAGAGAGTGCTCCCTCTTCAGATGCTCCGCGTTTCCGTCCGTTATATCACAACCAACCAGGCACCACTCCACCAGGAAGAAAGTAAATATTGAGCTTAGAAATGTTTTAAGTCCGCTCATTTTGTCAAAACACCCTCAGGTGGAAGCTCTCAAACAACTTCGATGTCCCAAACTCCTTTCGCTTTTCTCCTCCGACAAGAAACAAGAACACTTCCTCGTTTATGAACCACGCCTCAGCTCCAAGCGATCATGTTTTCAGTTGCTAATCCGTAAGTTAAAATAGGCTCAGACATACATTTTATAGTGACTAAAACTAATAAGTCTTGTAACATGGTTTTACATAAATAATGACAGAAAATAGTTCAGTTTCAGTTGTTTCTGTACGGAAGCTTTAAAAGCCACGGTGTGGTTTTAAGAGCCAATCAGAAAGAAGCACATCGCAAATTAGGCCAATCGGAGAAAAGATGTTTTTCACCATTTTCCCACGAGATGGAGACGTAGGATAAAAAACTAAAACCAATGACAACTAAATAATAGATTCATTTTGCTTTGGTGCATTTCTCACATCAGCCTTTACATCTGCACAACAGCGAGAGCATTTCTCAACCAGTTACAAACTACAAAACCTGACTGATAACCTACAAAGTCTGTCACTTGCTCAAAATGGATAATGATTAATCAATTTCCAAAAGCAAACATGTCAATAATAGTGACAGTGTCTGCAAAGCAAAAGTCCTACCATCATGTTTGTTAACAAGACAGTCAAATGACTTAAACATGTTTTTATTACGAAAATTCACTCTGTGTTTTCCATTGCAAAAAGTCTGATCTTGGTTACACTGTCTAAAAATGTTCAAGATAGTGTATTTGCACAGCCATTTGAAATCTACATGATGGCTGGATGGATGCTGTTTGCAACTCTTATGTTCAAAGCATTGTGCAAGTGCAAAGTACAACAAATAAGAAAACCTCTTAGGGTAAAGCTGTGGACAGCTGTAAACAATATTGAAGTACTGTAAATCATTCTTGTACATCCAAAAACAAATAAGCACTTAGAGCTGAATGTTTTACACCTTATCAGTGAGAAAAATTTAAATTTACCTGAGAGGAATAGTTCAATTTGGGAAACATATTTTAGGAAAGAATGCTAAAGAAATGTATAGAAGTAGCTTGACAGAGTTTGTCAAGCTGTTCAACATTTTTGGCTCAATCAACAAAATGAGGACTTAAAACTTTGTAGGGCAAGACCTTTCGGTTTTTGCAAGTAGATGTTGATTTTGATGGACATGAGCAAATAATGTCCAAAAGCAGTAGAGAAGTGTATGGAAACAATTGATGGATGTGCAAAAGCATTTGGAATTTTTTTTAGAATGAATAAGAAACTGCCTCTGTGATGTGCACAAAGGTTGTGGAGGTTAAAGTAGCAGTTGTGACAACATATTGTTCAAATGTTCAACCAAAATAAATAAAAAACATGAAAAAAAAAGCAGAAAGGTGTTAACTAAGAAAATGTATAAAAAAATTCAACATGCTGCAAAGCTATTTAACTTGACTACAGACTTTTTACACATGAAACACCAGATTAAGACATTGTTAAAATGTCAGTTTTATGTATTTACATAACATTTTTAAATTTTTTAAATTACAAATGACACAGTGACATGCTTAAAAATTACCACCTCTAATTTCTCTAATAATTCTTTGCCAAGTTTTCATTGGCATTGGTTAAATTATTTTGTTTGCTCTAGTGTTCATACTTTATCTTATCTAAATGAGAGGTTTTTTTTTATTTTTATTAGTTTTACTGGGTGACTGGCATCACTTTTGGTTCCTGGTTTGGTTCCAGACAGACAGATAGCAAAACACATAATAAAAAGAATCACCAACTAAAACAAATTAAATAATACATTATTTTTCTATTTAATCGAGATTGTGCTTCCCAAATACAATCATAAATACCATTACCCTCTGATTATCACAATTACAATCTCAGGTAAGAAAACAAACGTGTCAAACTTTGATCACAACAAAAAAACAAACACACCCTTATGAGTCCAGGAGTGCCTCATAAGGGTTTACCCACAGGGAAATATCAAAACAACACATAAATCCTGATGACGCAAACAGTAGAAAGTTGGTTGAGACTAAGGTCAATTGATCGAGCAGGCTGACCTTAAATTTTCTCTGTCTGGCTCTGCCTCTGACCGAAGCATAAATGTCACTGCAGTTCCACCGTCAGCTCTGAGTCACCAGGCTGAAGGAAATCTGAACATTTAACCGCACAGTATCCTGATTTTATTGGACAGAACCCTTTAGGAAATCAGATATATGATGAGAAGTTCACCAACAGGTTTCTTTAAATGATATAGCTTAACTCTGGTGTGAAAACACTACTTCCCCACCAGTATCTTGGTGCTATGCAACATGAGTCAGAGTAGCAAAAGAGCATTAAGAGTCTGCATCAGTTTGGACACCGATTGCAGAATATATTATTCTGTAAAAGATACTTTTATATAGCACACTTAAAACTGGGCAGGGAATTTTACATCTAAAACAGTTTGCAGCTCAAAATGTTCAGCAGATTTTGCAGCAGCTCTAGTGCTTGTAAAGTTTGTTGAACTAGTTCCTCACACATACACCTGCTCATTTATATGAACAGCAAGAAACACTGAATGAAAACACAGTGCCTGCAAAAGTATTCCACCTTTTCCACATTTTCTCATATTACAACCAAAACTTTTTGATAGTATTTTGTGCGGTAGACCACCATCCATTTAATTCAATGTCATTATTGATCCAGCTGTTCTATGAGACCTGAGAATTTTGTCAGAGACCATTAGTAAACAAACTGCATCACTAACGATTACAGAGAACAGACATCAGGTTATGGATTTCAATTGGTGAACAGTTAAAGCCGAGTTAGGTTGTAAAATAATACGCCAAGCATTGCTCATTTCACACAGCACTGTCAAAACTAATCATTGAAAAAAAAAAAAAAAAGAAAGAGGGAGGTTGTCACGACTGTAAACCTATCAAGACATAGCAGTGACCAGTTTTTGTTGTAAAATATATAGTTTAAAAACTTTGGGCGGGGGGGCTGTTTCCACTCTTGCCCATGGGCTTTCCAAGTCAGCTATGGGATGTAATCATTTCTCCAGTGGATATGTGCTATACTCTGAGGGCTCCTCTCTGTGGGACATGTTCAAAGCACTTCCTCCTGGGAGTCATCTAAAAGGAATCCCTACCAGATGCTGGAACCTTCTGAACTGGCTGTCATACAACTGGGACAATCCTACAACTGCTTGAACAAAATCCACCCATATTTGTTATCCTGTTTGTTCAGCAATGAAAAATAGCTGATTACCATGTGAGGATTAGAACATAAATCAAACAGTAGCATGGCAGATTGTTTGGTTTGGCTTATTTTTCCTTTATTGATTCTGACTTATCTTTGTTGCAACATGGCAGGAGCCTGGAGAAGTCTGTAAATTCATATGGTATCTGACACTGCTTGTCCAAGCTTCAGACAGAAAACTAATTGCGATGGTTTTCCAGCAGCAATGACTGTTTCACTTGTAGACACTTTTGTTGCAGTGTCTGTATTCATAAAGCTTTGTAATAGTCAGCACAGATTCAAACTATTTTTGGGCGCATCTCTGAAAATAAGTTACCATTTTTTCCCCGAGGATGATTTAATTTTTTCTTAATTTTAGACGATACTGTCCTTAAAAGTGCAATATCATTGACGAGCTGCAGCAATTTCTTTGCATGCATGCAGATTTGTTAACATTTCAGAGAGTCTGGAAACTCTCATCATATATCTGTGAAGCTCTATATTTCTCTAATTGTTTTCCACTGAGTCTGGGAACCTTTGGTCTGGCCCTGACAGTACCATACAACTGCGACCACTTTTGTCCACTCTATTTCCCATGAAATGACCCTGACTTGTTGTTGGGTTTTGAGTCTGATTTGAGCCCTGGTACATCTGTGTAAACAAACTGGTACATTTTGATGTGGATCATAGGGAACCAGATGGTTTTGTGGCTCAGTGAGCTTGCACGTCCAACATGCCCTTGTACTTAAATTCAGTCTGGTAGAGGCAGAGGACATACTGGTGGGATACTGACTCTAAACATCTGGTGCATGTATGGGAACAAATCGGCTAATCAGCAAGGTTCATTTTAATCACTGTCACAATGACATGGCAGCTGCATCACACTGATATCGTGGATCTAGTCCTGAATACTGAAACCCAATTATCAAAAAGTGATAAAACATGCTTAACATGGAAAACACTGATAAAGAAACAACTTTATGTGTTTTTGAAGTAGCATAATTTTACGCTTAATCTCATGTTAAGAAATATTTCTTTTCATAGCCGATCCTGTGAACCACAATTATTTCCAGTCTTGCACAAGCCGTTTTGCCTACATGACAGAACTTAGTCGATTTATGTAACACCTGACAGTTTTGGAGCTTTCTCAGTCATGCACCAGAAATGGCATAGAGAGGATGTTTCATTAGATGTCGGCTTAACCATTTTAATGTTGAGTTGGTCTGTTGAATGATCCAAAAGACACATACACAGTTTATTGTAATTTAAAATGTCATGGTGTTTTACAATTTCATATTTAAAGAAATATCACGTGTACATGTCACCAAGGTTAAAAACCGTCAATTACTACTGATGATCAGTGCATAGTCTATCTTTCTATCTGATCAAATAAAATCCTCTCATTAAGATTCACATTAAGTGCAATGTCCAATGCCACTAAATTACACCTCCATCACACATATGTTTGTAATTTCTCTCCTTTAATGTGTAATGTATGTGTAGGGAGTGTCCGTGAGAGTTTTTTATTCTCTCAGCCCTGAAGGCTCACAAAGCCATGGAAAATCTTTTCAGGCCAAATCAATTCTCTGACCTATTAGGGATAAATATTGATTGGGCCCCAGAGAATTAAAGATCGGTGTCAATTTGATGGGACTGCAGGGATGGTTATTCTGTGACTCGCTCACTCCATTTACGTCTGAGTGAACTGGCAATCATGCAACACAATTGAGTCGATAAAGAACGATGAAAAAGCAAAAAATATATTTATATTTCTTATATAAATTAAACAGTGAGTTGGCAGGCCTTTTTTGAGCTGTTGATGTCATTCTCTGTGGCCTCTTCATGATTTAGTTTAATTTTAATGCTGTCAATCATGTCAGCAGACAACCCCATTAATGTGCAGTCAACATCTTTTTTTTAGAACACTTCTCTTTGCAAGAAGAAAAAAATAGGGGAAATTGTGATTACAGTCCATTTAAAACTCATTAAGACACCCACTGCTACCTCCAGTCACTGCACTGGTCAGCAGCTAAAACACTAGGAAAAATTTCTGAGATTGTTTTAAACACGAAAGGCTGCTGAGATACAGAAAGATAATCGTATATAGAAAATAATTTGCTTATAAGCATACTTTGAATTTATGTGGGAGTTCTGAGGAGGAAGCAAATGTACTTAAATGTTATCTTAAAATAGATTTGATTATAAAATGTCTGCTCTGACACAACAATATGTCTTGAGATTCCTTTTTTACTATTTCCGGCTTCGGAGAGAAAATAATGTACAACAAAAAATAATAAATAGTTGCTTGAAAATGAAATCTGAGTTGTGGTACATTGGCTTTGACAACTTTACTTTGGCTTTGTGGCAGTTTGGAAATATAAGGCCAGGAGACCCTCCTCAGTGTCTCACATGAGATAAAACAAAAGGTTCATAGAAAGAAATATGTATTTTATAGGTTGTGTTGCATATTTGGTGCTGCCATGAGTAGGAGGATCAGTTCAGTTCATTTTAATATAGCTTGGGAAGCTATTGACAAGAATCCATATGTGCAATATGGCATTTTCCCAGGATGACACATGGCACTACATATCAACCTACCTTGGACCAGAGATAAAATGTTGCATGTTGGCTAAATTTAAAACTGTTGACTCATACTAGAGTTAAAACTGTAGCCCTTAATATTTGTGTTGACTTGAATATCAACACAAAAAGAATTGAAATATATATGTCTAAATTCCATTAATATTTTCAAGATTTTCAGAATATTGAGGAAAAGTATTGAGTGAGTCTTTATTCTTTTAAAATTTGAACAATTTTCAATACGGTCAAAAATCCACTGTTTAAGATCACTTTAAAAGGACAGATAATTCTCAAAAACATAAAAAAGTAAGAGTGGGATAAAACTTGCAAAAGCTTAACTTTTTAGGATTTTGTTCTAGAAGTCCAAACTTATTTTTTACCATCAGATCCTCCGTTACTTAATGTTTGCATTTAATCCATGTTTGCGATTTTTATACAACTGGATTTAATATTCTATATTCAAATGTTATTAACTGCTCCTCCAAAACTCACATGATATTTGTTTTCTGAAAGGAGAGGTAGAGTCCACAGACTGATTACTGAGTAAACTCGATGGAAGCAAAAGCTGTTAAATTAGACTGATGGTCTAATTTCACCCATGGTGAACCCGCTGGGGATGTACAGCCTCTGGAGTCAGTCTGATATGAGTGTAGATATTAAAGCCAAATTTAATTAAAAGAAACAAGACCATGATGGATGTGTCTGGGAGCTATACATGTAGACAAATTGTTTCAGGCAAAAGGATGATTGATTGGGTGTAGAATCTCAAAAGGGGAAGTTTGGGTAGTATGAGTCACATATTTCGAAAAGTGATTTTGCATTACTTATCCACTGTACTATTGATTAAAAACAGCCTTGTTTCCCTTCAGATCCTCATTCATTGTGTTATTTTCTTTCTATATCCCTGGCCCCTCCTCAATGTGAATGGAGTTCATCTGTATATTGTCGATAACGATTATTATGTGAAGTGAATGAAGCGATTCCAAGCCAGTGACCCTTTAGACATGTGAGCACGCTGTGAGCCCAACGCCAGCCTTCGTCCTCTCATGCCAGGCCCCTGCTGCAGCAAGATAGGGCTCAGTGTTAGCTGCTGGCGTTTGATAGATGGCTGTACACATGTAAACTGGAACGCTAAGGAACAAAAGGTCAAACGGCAAGTGTGGCCATAAACAACGGTTAAATAATGCTCATTGTCAATTATTCCAATTGCACAGGCTGTGGTGGTAGAAGTGTACTTTGTGTGTCTACAGTGTTGCCTTTTTAACACACTCCCTCAATAGACATGGTGAGCTTGATGACCAAACACTGCAACCTCAGTCCAAGCATTGTTTATTTACTAGATTTTCTATGGTTGTTCACTGTAGAAAGAGTGCATTCTCTTTAATTTCTTGGGTTTTATAGATCAGAACATAATGAAACTGGCATAATGTTACCAGTTACACTATAAATCTAATATAAAGCAAACAACACAACAGATTTTCTACTCTACATCGTCAATATTTTAGCTCACGAAGAGAAGGAATGACATTAATATGATTTTATTGTGTACATATAATAAAATTAGAAATATATTATTGTAAAGATACTTCTGATTAACATTTAGTTCTGATATTTTGATTCTACAGCAACATATGCTATCATTTTTAAAGAAGTCCCAACAAATGCTCTGCTGGTAATCTGACATACATGTAACTGTCTCTAAATTCTGGTTTCATCCTGCAAACCGGGCAAGTGTGTAATGGTGCCAAACGTGTGTAATACACTACACCCAAAATTGTAGAAGATGCAGCCCCAACTAAAAAACAACAGTCACTGCATTATTTAGATAAATAAGCTAATCCTAAAAATCCTACTTCAAGCAGACAGTAACTTTGTTACAATAGTTTTGGAAACCCCATTTCCACATAAAAGCTGATATGTGACTGTGTCTGGTTTACTGCCGTGAACAGCCTTCTTTATCAATTATGAATAGGATCTATAGAATCGATTTAGCCAAAAATGTTTTTCAAAATATCTGATGCTTTAGAAATTACCTTGGATGTGACTGACATGTTTGGATAGGTAGTAGGGAGTTAATGCCTCCAGAAAAGAGGTTTCTCCTTAACAAACACATGATCTTGGTGTGAACATCAGGCTTCATATTTTGAGAGCCAGAATTGTTTGCAGGTTTTTCCTCTTTGTGAAATGGGTCTCATGCCCTTTATTCTTCATTATTAACCTGCAGCTTTGTTTGCTGGTAAAGAATGACGCATGTGGACTCCCAGAGGACATGATAAACCTTCTTATCTTTCTAGCCCTCCCTTTCTGCTCATCTCATTGAAGGTTCGTGCAATTTAAGCACCCCATGCAGATCCAATTTAAAGTCCAACCTCTGTAGTCATAGTGACAGACTCCTCACTGAGCAAAGACCCTATATACGCTATCCTTTTCAATAAAGAAAAAATAAGAATTTTATTTATAACTATGCAAGACAGGGAGTCGACTGGCAGCTGTTCAGACTTGGAGCTTAACTGTTTGTTTCCCTTTTGTTCCATGTCAGCTATTATTCTATGTAATGATGTCCACACAATGTTGATGAATATTTACACCACAGCCTATCTGAGTGTTGTTGCTGACCATGTCCATCCCTTTCTTACCACAGTGTCCACATCTACTTATGTTTATTTCCATATTTTTTTTAAATAATAGTTTGAAATAATTTCAAACTGTTTCAACAGGACAATTAGCACTCTATATTCAAATGGCCTTACAGTCACTAGACCTCAGTCCACCTTAGAATGCAATAGTGATGCAAGCAGCAAAACGTTATTTTTTTGTAGTTTGATGAGATTCTAGTTTCATTATCATTTTCTGTTATGTTCTCGTTTTGGTTAGATCAGTCTTGTTATATCACTAGGAGACAACGATATCATCCTGAAAGCATAGAGAAGGAGGAGATAAAAGTGCAAAAAAGGAGAGAACATGAAAAGAGCTGCATATTGAAGTGATTGATTGCCTCATCTTCTCACTGGACATGATAAATACTCACATATCCCTTTGTCAGTGTTTTGTGGAGGATCAGACAAAAATTGAAGATAAGTCGATTAGTGAGGATTTAGTCAACTAAAGATGTGCTTATGGTCCATATGTCCTTGCTTGTTTGCCTGTACTGGCATATACTCTCCCAACTCAATCTTACTTTTTGTCACTAGAGAAAACAATAGCTATATTTAGACACAAATGACATGCCCTAATCTTACCATGGTGCACAATTCCCCACTGAAACACAGTCAGGACTTATTTCAGACTGCTCCTTCTTAGATAATGATTATTGAATGTCAAAACTTTTGCCCCAGAAGACCCAGACTGTGATGGATTTTTCTATTTTTGTCAAACACTCATCAGGATTCTAGCAAGGTGTCTATCATTTATTCAAATTTCTAATTACTCCTTATGCACAGACACCCTCTACCCCTCTCCTTCTCTTTTAGAGTAGGACAAACCTCAGCAGGGAGAAGGAGAGGTAATGAGGTGTAACCGCATTCGTTTCGTGCAAGGAAACCTCAAACTCTTCATTATGTTGTAGGAGTCAGAGAGGTAACAGGCAAAGACAAACAAAGTTCAGGTGATGATGATTATGATGAGGCGCAGAAGATTTGTGGAGCCTGCTTTTATTGGCCTGTACCTGAAGCAGTGGTCTATTTTCCAACAACATAGTTTCCCTATGAGCTAAGAAGGGGGCAAAATAGAAGCTTCACCTTGTTGTGGAGGAATTTTGACAAACTTTGGGGCTCAAATAACTCAGATGATTGACCCTCAACATAATGCTTGATACCTGCTACATATGACGTGTTTTACTAATGTACTGCGATTAGTTTTCACCAAACATGGTGTTGCACATTAGCTATGGCCAGATATCTCAACTTTGCTCTCCACAGTAGAGATAGTGCCAGAAGTCTTGTTTTTAATTCAGACACAACTTTGCAAACCAAAGTTGAATTGTAAATGTGTTCATAAATTGGCCTTAACTTATGTGAGGTAATATATTATCACTTGTTTTATTCATTGTATTTTGGAAGATCAATAGTTTAAGTATTTTAACTATTTGAGGCAATTTTATTTATGCATTTGTGTCCAGTATGTATACATGTGTTGATTTTTATTTTATTTACATATTTAAATGAATGCATGTCTCTCTTGCCTGGAAGATAAATAGGTCTATCAGATCCCCTTATGGCTCATGCATTTGTTATGACAGGTAAGGTAATATTTGTTCATTTGTGAGTAATGTCTCTGTCTTTAGAATGATGGACTTAAGATAGTTTGGGGCTTATTGCTTCACACATTGGTGAGTAGCAGCAATTGCTTTTATATGTTCATTAGTGATGCCTTTCCATCTTGATTCTTTATTACCATGCCTGTATGCTCCATGCCAACCAAACTACTTTTCTAGAAGTGGTCCCAAGGGTTAAATAGGACTGGTGCTGTCAGGGTCTGAGCCCTGGCAAGTATGGTAGGACCGCATCATGGGACACATCTGAGGTAATTGCATTTTGTATGTATTTAGATAATTAAAACAGTGTATTTTAACAGTTAATGTTATCATTGAAGCTCCTTTGTTGGTTATTTTCTGCAGCGGAACACCAAGAACTCATCATCAAAGATTTTTAAGCATGATAAGCAAATTTTCCCCTGTACAATTTTTTTCCATATCCACTTGTTTAAGCAACTTAGAAGCTGGTGTGAGGATAATGGCTTGACTAAAGTACTATGCTGATTTTTGGTTGACATTGTATTGGTTCATTGTAAACTTAATAGAAAAGGGGAGACACAATGTATGATTTAAGAAAAGCTTATTCTATTTCTGAAAACAATCAAAAAAGTTTTGAAAGTTATATAATCAATATTCACATGTACAATAAGGGGCTGACAGGGCAGAAAAACGTTTCAAAATAATGAGCCTTTGGTTAAAAAAAAATTCAGTCCAGTTTTGACCAGTGTGCTTTAGCTCATGATTAAACATAATTAAAAATCCTTCAATGCAGGGAAATAGCTTTTCACTAAAACTACAAATAGGATGCTTATTTCATCGCTCTGTCCATCAGTCTCCAGATGAAGAATAGGGAGATAGAAGCAAAGATAATATGCAATATTAATAAAAGTTGCTGCTTTGGCACATCTCTAAACTTTTTAATAACTAAAAATATTAATCTGACATCACATCCAACAGACACTATCTGGCTCAAGCAGGTGGGCTGTTTATACTTTCTGAGCTCCCTCCAAAAGCTCATGACATGAAAAAAAGCTCATGCGTGATTTTAAGTTAGCATGTTGATCAGATTAACACTTTCTGAAAGTCATGTCACTAAAATTATATATGTTTTTGTTTGTCATTTGTTTTGTCTGTCTTTGGTGTAATCCTCCCCATGCTTGTTGCATCAAACCTCACCTGCCTTTTTTTCTCTTCCTAACTTCCTCACTTAGTTGCTTTAATAGGATATGAGTTTTAATTACTGCTGACTCACTACGAAAAGCTAACTATGAAAGTCTTGACCAAATTTAATGTTACATCCACTAGTACTTTTCTCAGAGAAAATTACATTTTTTTTAATGAACACACGTTGTTTGAACAGCTGTGATATGTCATATGTGAACACCCAAAATGCGTGACCTTACTCTAAAACAGAGATTAAATTTTGAGTTTATAATTGATGTTTCCTACCAAATTGGTCAAATTCAATGAAATTCTTATATGTTCTGCTGTTCATCAGTGTCAGTGTGTGAACATGACTTGCTGAAAGAGACTTAATAGATAATGTTTATATTAAAATAAATTCAAATCTGAGTATTCTTAACTCCGGATGCTGCCGTAAAATGAAACTACAGGTGAGCTGCAAAATTTTATATTACTACTTGTTATTTGTGGCCTGCCAATTACATAAATTTCAGGCAGTAATAGTTATCATATCTGCTTAATCTATATGTTGTCATTGTTTCTTTTTCTATAGCAGGTGGCCCTTACATTGTAATAACTGTGCTGTGGATGCTTAGTGGACACCTTTCTGACAGGCAGAGATGGCATTGCTTAATTAACCCAATATTAAAGGAATCAACAAGAAGGGGTTGGGTTAAATTCAGATTATGTAAAATTGGTTGGAAAAAGCCCAGTTACCCTTAATTATGTTTTAATCTCTAGATTCTTTAGCTAATTAGATTGTTTGGTTGATTTGGTCTGGGACTTGGAGTCTGTGCTGACGGCATTTTACACTGCAAAAGTTGTGTTTTATCAGGGGATCTTTGATAACACTGTTAATTATGCATTTGGATGAGTGCATTATGTTGAGACTGGTGAAGACACTATCTGGGACCTTGATTATGTTGTTTTGTTAAATACAAAACTGCTGTGAAAATATATGTGGTCAACAGTTGTAGAGGTAGGCTGTTTTTTTTATCTGGGCAACACAGAACACCAGAGATTTGATTTTTTGCCCATACAAACTGTTTTTCTCCTAATTACCTTCAAAATATCCTTGACATAATTGGGGTGGTCATAAATATCTCATGCATGATGCAAGGCTGCATGAAATAAACAGTCATAGACAATGGACAAAAAGAAACAGAAATAAACCAGACCGTTTAGTATTCTCCTCTTAAAGGTAAACTGTAGTGTGTCTTTTGTGCGGTCTTAAATTTAAAATACTCACTGCTCGAAAGAAATCTTAAATCAGGTGTCTGTTTTTTGTTTTTGTTTTTTTTTTAATTTTCTTTCTTTAAACTTTCTGTGTTTGCTCTCCCAACATATTTCTGGGTTTTAAATTTTAAGTCTGGAAACTCTTCACACAGATCTGTAATGTGTGTGAAAATTGTTTCTCCAGTATCCCTTTTACATTTTCACAAAATTGGCTATTTAGTTTTATGCTGGAATTCTGTCTCAGGAGGTTCTCCTTACCGACAGGCCATCTGAAAGTCCGTGCCTCTTTTTCTGTACTTTAAAAAGAAAGTGTCTGTGCAAAGTCAAAGGAACGTCTACACCAAATTGTTTGTGGCATCTTATTTCAAAGATGCCCAGTCCTCTTTTTATGTTTTAAGGTGCATTTATAGATGCACCTTTCTCTCAATTTGAGCAGCTTTTACCAAACACACTGAATGACAATGACTTTTAACTAATGCAGAGCCAGTGCAGAACATCTCTGTGGATTCCCTGCCAAAAGCTAATGGGACACTGCCTCTGGCAATGAGGCAAAAGCAGGTTGAATGTTGAGTAGGTGAAAGTTTTCTTTAAGGAATAGAAGCAAATGCATTGAAAGGAAAGAAAGTACTCAAATCTAGTACTTCCTTTGACATATTTGACATTACCAAATATAAAGCCATATATAAACTAGTTTAAGAAAACTAAAGCACAGTACGGCAGAGATTAAGGAGATTACAAGGTCAGTGAACTAATAATTTTCGTCAACTATCACCTGAATTGATAAAGAGAAGAATGCAATAGGGCCACAATGAATTTTTGTACATTCATTATGGTGTTTTGGACACCATAATGACATCAAATGTTATTTAATATGATTCTCAGTCTTTGTTTCACCAGAGACACAGCGGAGCAGTTTCACATTGTGTCACATTGTGCCTTCAGGCTGCTTGGCTTGTCTCCGAACAGCTGAAGTGATGTGTGTCATTTTTGAGCTGGAGCTTTTAGAGGTGACTTGCTAGAGCCGAAAGCAGTATTGATATGAAATAATCATCTGTCAGAGTTAATACTAAGGCCTGTCTGTTGTTTTCTGCAGTGCGTCCACAAACTGACAGTATTGCCAATTTAAGCATTCATTCACAGACCTGTACAGTGATTTGAAAGGTAACAGCCATGTCACTTTCCTGAAGGGAGAACACAAGGTTTCAAACACTGATCATTGCTGCAAGTTGACAAAACACTGTGCTGTATATTCAATGAAAAGCTTATGACACTGTGCTGTCCATGTAAAATAAGATGGATATTTAAGAAACATTTTTAAGATAAATGGTAAATGGGCTGAACTTATATAGTGCTTTTCCAGTCATTTTGACCACTCAAAGTGCTTTACACTAGAATCACATTCACCCTTTTGCACTCATAAACGCATACACATTTGGAAGTGCTTTACATCATAAAAAGACAAGAAATATAAAGTCATAAAAGGCACCACACAGTCAGCAATTGAGAAAACCAGTAAACATTACATTTTACCAAGTGCCATCATTACAACATCCCCCTTGTTTTATCTATTGTTGTCACTGTAGATGCAACCTGAAGGTCTTTTTATCTGGAACAACAGTGGAAAGTATTTATTGCTGCAATAAATTTGATAAAATTGTTTTGGAATTGTCGCAGTCCTTGAGGCCAAAGCTTGTTTCTATGCAAACACATCTTCCAGTTCCATCATGGTTCTATGAAAGAAGTATGACAGTGTATGTTCAGAAAGAAATATTAGCACCAGTAGTATTGCTACTTTAATCTCAGTCTTAATTATATACATATATTATATACATATATTTTTTATTTCTCATAAAAATGTATCTCACTAATTGGAAGACACAAGATATAATTGAATCAGATTTTGTATTTCTGAGCCATCACCCAAACTCTGTTAACCATCTGTTGAGTTGTAGCAAGAACAGGCCTGGGCTCAGACATACTTTGTGTGTGTTATATACTGCCATACAGATGCTCCTATTTATTCCTGTCTCCTGATATATCGTCACTGCAGTTCACTCTTCATGCATGCAAATGCACTATGTCGTCTCTTACATTTCCCCACATTTTATGTCTCTCACATAACTACTAAGTTTACAAATCCACAAAAAATGCCACTGCTTATTCTACTGAAATAACACAAGCTGTATGCCAAACCATACTTCCTCCGAATCTTTACAATGGAGTGAAAAGACAGTCCTCCTCAGCTCCTCTAGTTTTTGGCAGGGAAGAGCAACATGGGTAAAGGTAATGTACTGTTACAATTAGAGAACTAGAAAATGAACAAGTGAATAAAATAGTGTTGCTCGGGGTGCTGTGGTGGCGCAGGTGCAAAGCACAGCCCACATATGGAGGCTTTAGTCCTCATGCCGGTGGTCGCGGGTTCGATTCCCGGCCTGGCGACATTTACCGCATGTCTTCTCCCTCTCTCATTCCCTAATTTCCTGTCAAGCTACTTTCAAATAAAGGCCACTAGAGCCTCAAAAAATCTTTAAAAAAAAATAGTGTTGCTCAAAAAAGGAGAAATGTGTTTTTGTTTCAAAACATCTTAAACTGTCGAGGAACAAGGATATGAATCTTAATTCTAGTCTGCTTTTTCCCACAAGAAATCACAGCTTATCGTCAGCCCAAGAAAAATAGCTTTACTACATTAAAAACCTGCAGAACACGTCAAGATAATACTGACATTTTAGTCTCCCTTGGAGGCGTGGGTTCGAATCCCACTTCTGACACCATGTGTGATGAGGTTCTATTATGACTTAGTCAAAAACAAATGACTGGCCAAGGCCGGAGATCACTTTAGTGCAATTTATTTAGCTTTTCTTCAGGTGGACAAGTCAAAGAGGTGCAGTACATGTACAAGGACGTCCAAGGCAGGTCTGAAAACAGACAAACAGCAGTACCTTAAATGCAAGAGTTCATCACCTTCAGTATGACTTCTCTGGAGTCTAGCCACAGACTGCCTCCCTGTGGAGCAGAGGCCACAATCCGGAAACAACCCTACTTGAAAACAAAACCGGGAAAATGTTTGAAGCTGAAAACAGGTTAGGATGGATATATTAACCGAAGCAGTAACGCCGCGTGTGCACCCACGACAAACCGCGTCAGTTTAAGCTGCAACAAAAAGTAAGTTAACGATTGTGTATGTGTGTGCGGGCGTGCTCGCATGCTGACACGGACAATATAATTAAGTCCCGGCTCGTGATGGCTCCTCCGTCACATAGATGAGTAAATCTGGATATGAATAAATGCCTGTTTTATTGCTGTTGACATCAGTGTCAGATGTCTAATCTTAACACCCAGCACCAATTATCAGGCTCAGGTAGGGGTCTGCAAGAAAAACATTGTGCTACTTGTCCTACTTATGATTACTACAAGGAGGCCAATGTCGATTGTTTTTCACAGTTGGTATTAATGGTAAATTATACAGGGATGATAATAGACTCCTCGGGGAATTTAAACGATCCTATTTTAAGTTTGCAGAAACTACATAAAGAAAAGTTTACAATTTGCAGAAAAGGGCCAGTCTATCTACAAACAAAAGAAGATGGCACAGTCTTTTTTGTTTCTAAGATCTAAGCTAACATTTTAAGTTTTTACTAGCTTTGAGTACATCAAAATAAGTTTGTCACACAGCTCAATTGTTGCTGGTTGAGCTATTATCTATGGAAATCTTGAAATTCCTCCATCAATCCATTTAGCAGACTGATTTCGCTAAAGAGATTCAGATGGGCTTTGAGTATTTGTCTTCGAGTGTTGACAACGGTTAGAGCCAAAGAAAGATTTGTACCCATCATTGTTTGACCTCGCATGCTCAAATTAGCTTCACATTTAAAAACAAAATTAAGGTTTTGGAGTCTGCAGACTGAGGATTTTGGATAATTGAATCTTCCTCAGAAAAATCTAAGTATCATGACTATACGGGTCAGTTGCCCCTGACCTTTTTGATGATTTCACTGGTTTGCATGAAATAAATGTGGAAACAGCACAAAAATAGGTCTTATTCTAAAAGAACTTTATAGAGTTAGTTATAGTTCATTTGGAGGGGGTTGAGGAGGAGGGTTACCACAAAGCACTTGTTTTTAGGGCAGCCAAATGACTAGCCATCCTTTATTACTGCAGACAGTGATGTTATTTCAAGTAGTTTGCGAAACAAATGGAGTTGTCGGAGAGGATTTCAATGACTCTGACATGTGGGCTGGAATCCTCTTTAGAAAAACTTTGAAAATGTCACGCTAAGATCATCCAAACCACAGGGAGATGCAAAGAAAGACTTGGTGGGCTGTAGAATTTTGTGTTAATTTAGTTGAATTATGTGATTAGGAACCGCAAAAGGGATTAATCACAATCAGTCCAGGCATTGTTTAAATTTTCAGTCAGTGCAATTAGGGATTTTGGATTCTGAACACCATAAAGAAGGACTGTAATCTTGCCATCCATTTATAAAGTTAGAAGTGTGGTAACCAGTGCTGGGAACTTGATTAAGCTTTCCAGTACTCATTACTAACTATTAATATTACATTTAAGTAAATGTGTAATTATATGTGTAGTTTGCATGGGTAATATTTTTTTATTGTACTTAAACTTATTTAGAGTACCAAAATGAGCATGTGAACCCCAACAGTCAAACTCAGACATGTTTGCAATTATACCTTATGAGATGTCTGACTAGCCCAGATCTTGTTGCTCTGCAGAAGAAAACATCAAGCTTAGCTCAGCAGGATGTACAGAGACACTTCTGATTTGCCCCTAAGAACGAAGATAGACATGGAAAATAAGGAGCACTGAATGCGAAGTAAGGCTTTTGAAATTCCGGCAGTCGTAACAGGAGCCATGGCAATGAGCAGTACCAGATTTGGGCGTGTGCAGGCATGCAGAAAAAGAATAAGGAGAGCACTTGAAGCTTAAGTGCACTTTCATGATTAAAAGGGTGTCATGTGCAGCAGCACATTTGAATTGGATTGTCTGAAATAGCCTGGTGGCTTTGCTTCATTAAACACAGTCAGTAATGTGGATAATTTGAAAATATCCACCTCACACTGGCCTTGAATTAGCCTCTGAATCCCCAGCAATGGTTCAAGGTTCGTTAATCTCTCCTTACTGGTTCAATGATTCATAAATCCTGCCAGTTTAAAGTAAAACGTAAGAACATACTAAAATCAGAAGACAACGTGGTAGGCTAAAAAGCCATTGCCATTATACAAAAACCTGGCTTCCTTGCAAGCTAGCTACAAACAAAACATATGAAACATAAGCTGATATTCAAAATGACAGAAACACTTAAAAAAATAAAATAAACAATGTTCAAAATGTAAACGTATTTTAATTTTATTCAAGAATAAATGTTTTTCTTGTTTTTAAGAAGTCTTTTAGCTGCTTGCCACTACAATAACAATGCACTCATGTTTCACTTTTGCTGCATTAAATGTTTTATGTTCTTGATATAGTTTTTTCTTTCAAAGCAATAGTTTCTTTTCTTTGGTTACGAAATAGTTTTGTGAATGGTCTCATTAATGTTCATGATGCACATCATATTTATAACAGGTTCATGACACCCTTATGTTACCCACTTGGAAAAAAAAAATGTTTCCATCATTTTAGTCATTTTTGTCACTCTTTTCAATAGACAGTCAATTACTTCTGGTAATTTCACAGCTTTAGTCACTGTGTGAGCACACACTAAGACCAACAGGCAAGCAGTGAAGAGACTATTTAAAAGCAGGTTTGGATTTCTGAGTCTACCTGGGCATCATGTGCAGAGTCCTAAGAGCTCAGGAACCAGTAATCTACTGTAACACTGGCTCACATTGGATTTGCTCATCTCTCATCTGAATCCTGTCCATTTGTATCCACACAATTCCACAGCATCTTTCATTTCAGTGGCTATTTTTTCGATATTTTCGCTTCTTCTGTCTTACAAAATGTTTCTTAGAACTAATTTGCTCTACTCTTTTTTTCCTTTAACGGATTTGTTGCTTTGTAACCAAAACTTCCTGTACAGCCATTTCTCTGCCTTTTTTTAACCTTGCTCCCTGTGGGGCAGCCAATTTCTTTCTGTCGTACAGTAAGCTATGAAAAGCCCTTAGATTGTGACCAACAGTGTACCGCATTTCTTTTGACAAGGCAAATACATGCATAAACATAAATTATTATGAATCCTCGTAGATTGAGCTCAAAGCTCTACTTTTCCTCAGTGACAAATACATCTTCTATGTAAATAATTGGGCTATTTTAACAACTTTACAAGTAAATATTTTTGATTCCCTGTTGCTGTTGCTGTAAAACCCAGCAGTTCTCAGTAATTCCAGATCACAAGATAAAACCACAGTTAAATGCAGAAACTGATACACTCTGTAGGGAATGTAAGCTATCTCAGTCGGGGAAGAAACAAGTCAGAGAAAAAAAGAGAAGACAGGCTGAACTTTGTATAACTTTCCAGTAAAGATTGAAATCATTAGAACTGAAGAAAAACAACTCTTTTAAGGCGCTTCAGAGAAAAACATTGTACAAATAAAATAAACAATTTCAAATGTGTGATTTACAGTTGTATACTTGTTAAACATTTCAAAATTTTGTAAGGAGCTATACTTCTGTGCAAAAGAATAAATGTGCAGTTTGAACATTTACTAAAGCTTTTTTATATAATGTTTATATCAGACCATTTTAAAAGTTAAACATTCAATTGGGAACCAGACTTCAACTGTTGTCAATGTTTACATTACGCACCAGCAGAAGGGATATTACTACCCCAGTACCAGTACCATATGATTTGAAGCCTGTTGACAATACCCACCACATCAGATTTGGTTCATTAAATCTAAATGATGTAATGAGTCAATAATTAGTGTGCCTGGCTAGGCTTGGCCTTGTGCATCCAAGTAACTATGCTCAAAAGGATTCACATGGTTGAAAACATTTCAGAAATGAAAGAGGCTGTTTCACCTTGAAATGTATGACCTGTGTGCCAGTTTCTTTCAGCTAAAAATGTCACATACTGAGGAGAATATTTGGACATGGCAGGAATCCAGTTTTGCTTCAAGACACAGACCGTAGCAGATGTTTGCTGTCATGTTAGCTTAAATCTGACCCCCCTGATCTCTCAGGTCACTAGACATATCAGATGCAACTTTTTACCCTTTATAAAATCTATTTCTCTGTCAAATGATGCATGCCCAAATTTAACTGGAACATGTAAAAAAATGAGGGTAAAAGGTAACATAACGATTAAAGGAGAAGCCATACAGCACATTGAAAACTGAAAAATAGTTCAAAATGTTGCATTCTTCTCAGGGAATCAAAAATATTCACAGCATTTGGTCAGAACAGACAGAAATAGGCCATTGATACAATTAATTGATCAATGCACTGATTTGGTTTAATATTACTGAGGCAGTTCACTATGTCAATCATCTAATGCCGTTATTAAAAAGACCTCATTTACATAGGGCTACAGCACCACTGCTAAAAATATAGTGCATGCTCAAAAAAGAAAGTGTGCTGATAAATAACAATGTGCCATAAATAACAATGTGCTGAAAAAAAGATTAATGGCCAGGTGATACCTGGATCTCTATCTCACATTTTATTTCTAGTCCAGGGAAATATAAAATTGTGAATCATTCAATCAAAATTCAGTTAGTTTGTGTTATAGAAATGTATAGGGGTAGAAACTGTGCCGCTGGTGATTCTGTTAAAACAGTTACTTTTTAATATTGGAACGTGTCACCCCTCTGAACAAACACAAAAATTGTTGGCCTTTTTCCAATGATTTTTGTGAGGTATTTCCCACATCTTTACCAGGGGAGCCAATACATTTTGAGAGCACTGTATACCAAGGTTGTTTTTTACCCCAACATGCTGACATTTAGGAGCATCGAGGTTTTTTACCCGGTGGAAGTGTAAATGTATTTTGTGAATTGTGTTAGACCTTGTCTGAGAAGGTTCACAAGTCACTTTACTGAAAGGACAACAATCAAACAGACACTTGATGGTTCTCAGCTCAGTGATTGACACCTGACCTCCAAGCTGCCCTGCTCAGAGAGACATTCAAGGCCCTCAAACTCCCTTTGTCCTCTGAAATAATGTCTGGTTGGAAGCAGCGTGTTTGCATGCAATGAATTTGGCACCGTGAGTCACTTCTGTTAAATGTCAGTGCTTAGAGACCCTCATCGAAGTGTGACTGCCTTTGCTTTCAGAGGGCCTTCACTCTCCTCATGTGGTTGACAGTGCATGTCATCATTGTCTGTGCAGTGTGTCATACTATAAACAAATTGATTACCTGCTTTTTTTGCTGTTTTTTTCCTCCAGGGTACTTCCAGAATAAAACTCACACTGTTGGTCAGTTATCTCCAAGATGCATTGCAATAAAAACTGAACCCGTCAGTCCCAACCTCAAAACTGAATCTTTCTGCATGTTTCTCCATCTGATAGCTCATAGTCAGCACCGTGTTTGACTTGAGTCAGCCTTGAGCCTCGCCTCACAAGAATATGTTGATTAAGCACATCTCTGCAATGGCTTAGAAGTTGGTGTATCCTTGTACTTTAAATTTAATTCTGCAACACCCCCACCCAATCAACATTGTAAGCAGTGGCAGCTGATCCATAGGGGATGCTGGGACACCATCCTCTCAGGTATGGAGAGGGAGAAAAAAAAAGTCTAAAAATGATCTATATAAATGAGTAAAAAATTGTATTATACATACCAGTTTCCTTAATTATGTGTGCCTAAATGCAATCTGAATGTAATGTAACAGTTTGTAGGTATTCCCATTTACAAGCACCAAAACGTAAACCCCTGAACCCTGGTTTGGACAAAGCTTTCTGTGGAAAGGACGATGGCTAAAGATTGTCTGTTTATTGGAAAAAAGGTTTCTCAGTTGAAACACCCTTCATATACCCACACATTCAGTGAAGCTCGGTCCATAATGATTAACATAGTTCTAATGCCATGGAAAAAGAAGAAATTCTTCGACACATCATTTTTCATTAACTACATGTGTTAAAGTTTTACAGAAACATGGCTCTGCATCATGCAAATAGGAAAAAAATCATCTCAGAAAAACTAGACGAGCTTTGATGGAAATTGAGAAAACAAAGCCCCAGGCTGCTATTTACCCAGACTCTTTGGAATTATATGATGCCAAATTTATTTTGAAGAGCAGCCAATAAGTCCTGTTCCAGTAAGATGCTCAGCCCTGACATTAAACAGTATTAGCACTTCATATTAAAAACCCATTCACACACTCGTCGTTTCTTATCAGCTCAACATATGAAACGACATGACAGCCGACTGGACAGACGGACAGCTGATGTTCCTTTGAAATGCACTTAATGGGATATCTTCTTTGAAGACTTCAAACCCTATTCATTGTAATCAGTTAGAATTTATTGGCCAAGTTGGTGCACAAAAACAAGGAATTTGACATCAGTTTCACACTCTCACAGCATACAGATATTAAATATATTTAAAGTTACTTAGAATGATAGAAAAATACATACCCAATATGTGTATACTTTAAAAAGACAGGTTAGAATAGTGCAATAAGTTAACTTTTGTTTCAAAGTAGGGTAACTGTTTACTTTGGCTATAAGGTAACGTTTATATACAAATATGTGGTTCAGAAATGTGGGGAACGGATCTGTTCTACAGGCTGCGGCAGGCATCATGCTGAGTTTTATAGCAACGATACCTCAGACATTACAATCGTTGTCTTCCTGTGTGAAAAAAATTGAAAAATTATCTATGTGACAATTCAGCTTCTTCTTTTTTGCCACCTGCTGGGTGTTTTTGAAGACATTTAGCCTCAAAAATACACTTGCAAACTTTCAAAAAACTCTTCAAAAGGTTTTTCTTTGGGAAAAGTCAAAGCAAGTTTAAGCGTTGCAGCAAAGATGGGGGAAGGCTTCCAGTTGGAAGTGTCCTCTTACAGACACTCAATCAACTGTAACTCTGGCCTTTGTCAAACTCTGGGTCCCTGCCTTTACTCGTTAGAGAAAGTCATTGCTCCCAATGTGAAAATATTTGTGTAACTGGGCAAACTGAGGAAGAATAAATGGTTGGTAGTCAAAATGGTGAAATGGGAGACGCTCTAAGCAAGTGGTCAGGAGTGGATGAAATTATACTGAGGACAAAATTAGAATTAGGAAAACCAAAGCAAATAACTGCTATATAAACTTGATTATGATGTCCTTCAGCTAAACTCTAATCTGAAATACTTTAAAATGCAGTCCATTTTATATTTTCTCCATTTTTGTTTAATTAGCTTCTATGGCGAACTTGATTTTTCAGTTTCTGTCCAATTTGAAGACATTTAGTAACCAAATTCTATAAATGTTTTCAAATTATTTTGTTTACATTTTGCTTCTGTGTGTTTTAGTTGCTTTAAGCTTCCCAATGGTTGTCATACATGCAGAATTCAAGATTAAATTTAATATTTAAATGTCAGTCAAGCAAGTCATAGGAGTTGGATAATTTCTTTCAACCATATCAAAGCGGAAACACAGACATGGTTTTAAAACAGTTTAAAATCATGAATTCATGCAGACTCAAAGTTTTTATGATAACATTCTGCCTCATTCATCACACCTGGAGAACCAAATCCTTATTAGGTTCTCACAGTATCTCCGTTTTTGGAGGGCTGCAAACTCCATAAACGGTAACAGCATGAGCACTTAAACAGTTTAAATTAAACATAACGATCCAAAGAATTGGTGCTTAGTCAGTTGCACTGACAACAAATCTCTGAAGGTCTCCCACCTGCTGTTCCTAAAGGCTTCACATTTCCAATTGTGGGTGAGTGTGTGGGGGAAACAGATCAGAAAGAGGCAGGGGGCTTTAATAGGAATACAAGTAGTGGTAAGATGGCTTTGGACACAATTGGGAACAAATTACTGACAAGCAAATAAAAAGGAGAAGACTAATGAGAGCTTCTCTGGTTAAGAGAGTTCAGATAACGTGTGGGCAGAAGTAAAATTCATCTGCTGCTGTGTGAACAAAGTCCTTCTGTGTCCTTTTCTGAGATCACTTTCAGGTCTGGAAAAACTATTTCACCTTCTGTAAATTCATTCAGTTTAGTTTGAATTGCTTATATCATGTCTGTAGATGGTATCAAGTAGCAAACACATATAAATAGGAATAAAATTAGCAAAATATTGTCTGGTTTGTTAAACAAGACAGGAAGAAAGAACAATTGTAACCAAAAGATTTAATCAATATTTAACTCAGGTTCTAATACAGAAGAATTTGGGTAACAGGTCAAAATCACAAAAGAGAGTTACTAAAATAAATCATATAAATAAACCAGACACTTACCCATGACAAAGAATCAATCAACATCGAATTTATTATGTCTCAGAATATGTAAACTTAAAAAAGGCCCAGTAGACATTTTACGAGCCCTCCAAAGACACATGAATCTCACGTTTTCCTTCTTAAAATCATCATTGTCAAGTATACAGCTTGATTAAAACACTGTCATTGTTTATAAATATGCAAACAATGGGAAAGTATGATAATTTCAGTAAAACTGTTCCAAAAAAACTGAATATAAAACTAAATATAATATTTCAGCCTGTTCAGAAGTTCTGAATAAAAGACTCAAGCCAAGCTTTTTCAGATTTCTATTGTAAGAACTAGATGAACTAAATCACAGATCCAAAGGGATAAAAAGAGTTTTTTTGGGCACTTCCTAATGGATGGATGGGTGGATACTGCAAGTTTTATTTCATGCTCATATTTAAAACCACAGTGTATGTTTTTGCATCGAGTGTGTGTTTATGTACTTTGCATGCCCAAATGTTTAATTTGTTTTAAACAGAGAAGCTGAAAATGAAAATTTCCAGTCGGCAATGCAATATTTCTTATTTCCATTTCATTTTAAAAACTGTTTTCCACGCTGTTACAATATTCATTTTCAACATAGTTTGAGATTGACATTGACTGAAAATTTTAAATTAAATCAAGCTTCACAACGTCTTTGTATTAAATCTGATAAGATTCAAAATTAGTAGAGCAAAAGCTGAGTCCCTCGTTTTATCTCCTTCACAGCCCTGAAATGTTTCCTCCTATATTGGAATATTTATTCCATCTAAATGTCCAACAGTTTCTGAATTGACTAATTGGAAACATGAGACAGGTTTCTCTCAGCAACAAGCAGCAGCAGGGAGCTGCCGAGCCCTTTCAATTCACTTCTGTTTCTGCTGAGAGACTCAGATTAAAGAGCTAATTATGTTTGTGAACAGCCGTTCAATGCACATTGAAGCAAGCATGAGCACACAAACACATCTGCATGAGCACAGCACAACCACTAATTCATCAGCACGTGTGCTAATGAACTAACTAACAGGGTCCTATTGTCACTTATTGGACATCCTGTCCATGTACAGATTTTTGTTTTGAAAAAGGAGCCACATTTGCAACTTCAGTTTTGGGTTTAGGACTTTCTACAGAGGTCTCTGCAATTCCAGCTGCAGTGGCAAACACACCATTTCAAAGCCATTGCTTCCAATAAGTTTTCTGAACTGTGGTCCATTGCACAAAAGGCTTTAGATCAATAGTGTTGTTGCTGTCAGTCTAGTGAACGTGTAAGCAGAGATCTAACGGCTAGCACAGCCAATTCTATATACAGTGACTCCTAGCTGTTATCAAAATCTGCTCTGGACACAAATCTGGACAGCTTGTGTTTCTCTGCATAGTAATTTATGTTACTAATTTATGTTACTAACATGCATTGTCTAACCCATAAAACACTGACTATCAACAGGTGCTTCTCAGTAATTACTGCGATAATGTTGCATGACATGGAGATTAGCATGTAGCACTGCTAAAGTGTTACAGAAGTCTAGATTGCTTAAGTACCAGCCTTCCTCTCATCCACATTCTTGTTCTTGCTTGTACACCCTAAAATCTGTCTGGAGTTCATGTCAGGCCAATTTGCTAAGCAGTCAAGCACAGTGATAGATGGTCATTAAACCAGGCACTGGAACCTGTGGCAGTTTGAGCAGATGCCAAGTCCTGCTGGGAAATAAAATCAACATCTCCCTTAAGCTTGTCAGTGGAGTAAAGCTTGAAGTGCTCTACAATTTGCTCATAGATGGTGGTGCTGACTTTGGAGCAAAAGACATGGCTCCTCAAATCATCGTTGACTGTGAAAACTGCACATTAGACCTCAGGAGCTTGGATTCTGTGCGTGGAAGTCTGAGCCACGCACAGACTTCCACGCATTTTGATCCAACTACATCCACACAAATCCTTACATATCATTATAATAAACAGACATAGACACTTGAAGTACATCACAGTGCTTAATGAATCTCTAAAAGTTTGTATTTATTGCTTTTCAGGTGTACTTACTTTTTTGCAGATTTCTTAACTTGGGGTTAGTTTCTGTTCATTTTATGATGAAACTTCAAAGTTGAAAAAGGTAAACAGTTTTTATCACTATCTTTTGAGCCAGTACAGTGAGTGACTGAAAGAATGAGGGATTTTTACAAGCATAACAACATGCCACAAAAAGTCTGAAGAGTGTGTTTTAGTATTTCTCACATTGTAAGGCTCAATTCTCCAACAAAAAAAATGAAGTCAGTGGACAAAAAGTACTTGTGAAGATAGACAGACATACTCTGTGTGTGTGCGTATGTAGGTGTGTGGGGGTGCGCGTGTGTGTGTGTGTTCGCCACACCTAATTACCTTCTCTATGTGCATCCAGCTGTACTCAGCTTGCTCAACTGGAACAATGGTGAACTGGTCAACATGTCGAATATAAATTGGGTACGGAATAGTTCAGACTATTACAGCCAATCTTCATACTTCCTGTCTGCCCTTATTTGGTCTAGAGAAACAAGAAAATAGAGAACCCTCAGTTAAAGAACAGAAGGTGGTTGATTCACCTCTTTCCCATGCGACTTTTCTACACAAGCTGGTTTTAATTGGGTTATTTCTCCCCTGATACACACCATTTTCTGCTGCAGGAAAACACTCCATATACATTTTTAATTATATGTGCTTATGAAATAGGAGAAAAAAGCAAAAACAAATAAAAATCTCTTCAGACATTGGGTTCAATGCGAAGTTAACCTTTTAAGCTTTGTACCTGCTTATCGCAGTCTTGTGATGCTGTTACATTCACACAATCTCTCCAGGAATGTTAGTGCACCTTCAGTTAAATGTTAGTGCATTTTCCTCTATAAAAGGAATTCTCAGCATTGCTTTTTAAAATGCTATAAAAAAATGAGTATCAGGGTCACAGCTAAGGGATGCATTCAAAAAATATTTCTCTCAAAATAAGGTTTGTGAAGACCTACCCAATGCCAATATTACCTGACAAACAGGAGTGGAGACCTGTGGTCCTTTCTCACCAGCTCATAACTTCTTTTATTTGGTTACTGGAGGTTCTGCAAAGGCTACACCAAATTAATTGTATACAATGACACCATCCTTCAAATATTTATGGATCCATTAAGGGTTCATGTAAAATAAAAATCTCAGGGTGAATGAAGCCTCCCTAGGGTGATCAATCAATCAAATATAAAACAACCATAAAAACAATAAAATAATTGACAGTTCATAGACAATGTAGAAGCTGTTCAGTCATACATAGAGCCAAGTTCATGAAAGTTCCAAGAAAACACCTAATGAATTCCAGAAACCTGGCAACCTATAAGTTTTAGAAAAGCTACAAGAAAGTTCAAGGAAATTAAGCTGTAGTTCCCAGGAAAGTTTTAGAGAAATGACTCACTAAATTCAAGCCTGGTAAGAAGAAGCTCCCTGTTCAATGCTTTGCTCCAAACAGAGGAGCTATTGACAAAAGATTGCTTACTGGAGGTGCAGTCTATGTTGGAGTTTTAAATGATTGGATCTGATTTTAACTATTTTCTATTCTTTGGCTGTGATGTATATAATGCGCCAGCTCGATGAGGCTTACCAGATATGTTGTGAGCTGTAAACAACCCTGTGGGCAGTGTGGCAGCGACATCTTTGCCAGCAATAAAATGTCATACATTCCTCTTGTGTGGTCAAATCAAATGCCTATAGCTTTTGATCTGAAAACCAAAAGCTATACATTGGAGTTAAATCCAGTGTATTTAACTCCACAACTTTTGTTTCACATTCTTTAAATGTTTCAAATTTTTGAAAATCAATGTCTTCTGTCTTCTGCCTCCTGCTTACCACAGTGACCGCAGAAATGCTTGCATGCCAGTTTACACCAGTTAGGCAAAAGCATTACCAAGCAATATGGTTCAGGTTTAATAAATTGCATTGCAAATGTAAATCATTACATTTCTGATCATCATATGTACTGCATACTCATGAAGGCAGACACGCTAAATTTATTGTGCCTGCAATAAATTTGGCAGGTGCTAAATTTTCTTGTTTGTGTGTTGTCTTTAGATCAGTTTTGCATGATGTCAACATTTTTTTATATGCACAATCCTTTACAAAGTCAGGAACAAAGTGTTTGAAAGTGCAAAATTATTATTTTTACATAGTCTGCTGCTGCTGTAATTCTTGGCCAGGTCTCTCTTTAAAAAAATAGATTTTTTTCAAAAACAAACAAACAAGTCTGTAATTACCAAAAGATTAAACTGAATTTGAAATGAAGCAGGTGTGGTCTTAATGGGTTTTATAAAGCATTTTCCTAAGAAAGTTTACGTCTTGAAATCATCAGTTCGCATGAATCACATGTGATTTTTATGCACGACAAGACTTTCACGTGGCTGAAAGTCAACATTTAAATGGTGAGTCATGACCTCTCAGGTTTAATCTGTTCATTACTGACTGAGTTAACATACTGCGGGTGAGAGGCTTGCAGCGAAACCTTGCTGCATGCTGTCGAATAACAGGAATGTTCTGAAGGATAAGCTCTGTTGTTCACAGAAGCTGCATGCATCAGCAAGTACAGTGACAAAATGTTTTAGAGTAACTTTAAAACCATTTCAATGAATGTTGGGAAGTATATTGTTTGCATGCCGTGTATTGTGTAACTCTCAAAAACTGTTCATCATGTGTGCATTCCAGTTTTCTACATGATGTCCAAAACCAAATTTTGAGCAAGTAAATCAATGCTTCAAGTTTTCAAAATGTTTGAGATGGATGATGAAAGCTGGACATTTGTTTCAAAATGTCTTTGTTTTGAAATATATTCAAGGTGAATTTATATGTTTTAGCCATCAGTTTAGCCAGTAATGTTGGGCTGTGACACAGTGATCTTTTCAGTGAAAGTCTCACAAAAACAGCATTAGCTCAGAAATGAATTGCTTTCAGTGTTGTTTTCTTGCTGTTTTATGTACACTGTATAGGGTTCACTGTATAGTTGTACAGTTTTAACATGAAAATCAGACGTTTATTTCTCTCTGACATCAGGAGGTAAGCGGACAAACTCAGCATCACAAAAGATTTTCACCAGAATCAGATGAAGAGAATGCGGACCAGACACTCACAAGAAAACCATGGCAACTATAAAGAACCTCTGTCTACAGCTAAAAGCAATGTAACCAAACTGTGTTTTATTACTGGTTGATATACACAAGTATGAATAAAAAAATAAATCAATGTGAATAAAAATGTCTCAATTTCTAGAAATTACAGAAAATTATTTTATACCATCCTTTTTATCTACACAGGAGAGTATTTCTTTTTTGTAAATATTCAGTACATCTTAGGACAAATATTCAAGAAAATGTAATTCTAACAGCTACAAAATGTATATTGAAAGGTTATAGTAATTCAGTTATTTTAAGATCAAGCTAAAATGAAGTGAAACATTGTCAAGACAACATGTGCATTGCACTGTGCCATTTTTGTTAGATATCGGCTTGTCTTCTCAAAATGTCCAACCGTGATCACAAATCATGTTTCTTTTACAAAAAACAGAGTGACACTTCAAATAAGATGCAACATCATTGCAGGTGTAATGCTAATTGAGGCTAGGCGCCTGACTACGGCCAAATATAGTGATAGGAAATCAGAAGGGTTCGGCTGAGGAGCCCGTGTGTGTGAATAAAACACCATCAGACAGAAAGCAAGTTTAAGTTATTGTATTCAAACATATTTGCATATATTTAGGAAGGTATTTAATAATAATAGTAATAATAATAATTTCCTATAAGTATAAACAATAAACACAACAGGAAAACAACAAAAAAATAAACCTTGATGACACCCAAGAGTATTTTTTTTCTCTTATTCAAGTCTGTTCTTTTGTTTGCAGTTATTAATGGTCCACTAATCAATAATCCGACTGTTTTGTGTTTTTTGGGCCATGATCAAAGGCAAAAAGTCCAGGAAAATAAAGTACTTTGGTTCAAATAAGTCCTACCGCGAAGTTGCGGTGATCTGGTAGCTCGCCATCCTGGGTTGAAACAGGGGGTGGAAAAAAAAACCCTGACCTAAACAAGGTCATAAATAAAAACAGAAATTAGCATTTAAACAGGGTTAAACTGCTATGCAAAACAACTAAGCATTCATAAAAAAAAATTAGCTATATTCCAAAAAGTTTTTGTCAGGAATCATTCAAATGAATTTCAAGTTAAAGATTATATTAATGTTACAAAAAGTTACAGATCAAATTAAAGTGCACTTTCAAATTGTATCCAAGTTAAATTGACATAAGAGTCTATTAAACTTAATTGACTTTAGTATTGTTTCAATAAACAATTGTTTTTGTTTTGTTGCACAACTCCAAAGAAATTAACCAATTTCAATAGGGCTGTTGTAAACAAATATTTTAGTAATCAAGTAATCTATAGATTATTCATACGATTAATCGTGTAATCGGATAAAAAAAAAAGATAAAATAAAACATTGGTAAATCTAACATTACAGCAGTGTTACTGTGGCAATTTTTCACATTTGAGCTTCTCTAACAGTTACTTTTCTGTAGTTTAGAAAATTAACCTGTAACAATAATAGCTCACTTTGTTAACTGAAATAAAAGTTATACAAAAATCTGAAATTAGTTCAATGTAATAATAAAGAGGCAGGCTCACAAATAGACTATCTATTTGTGAGCAGGCTATTATGAAAAAATGTCTAAACTCCAGCTTTCTGTTTCTGTATTCATCTTCAGTCAGTTTAATAGAGGAACTCTCACCTTGCACAGCCATTTATAGC
>CAEGAE010065620.1:0-90239 GCA_903067095.1 Girardinus metallicus | reverse complement strand
ATATATATCTTTGTGTTGATAAGTTTGCCAAAGCTTAAAAAGAAATGATCTCAAACTTATTCAAACTTTTTAAGACAAAAAAAAAAATCTATTTGACTTATAAAGTGATGAAATATATTGAAATTGTGAAAACAGAAACTACCTCTAGATATAAAAAAATAAAATCAATTTTCTCAATCATGCAAACTTATTGGTTGTTTTTTTTTTTCTTAGGTATAAAGCAAATTATATTACATAATATTGTCCAATAAGTAATGGTAAACCTAGAACCGTAGCCTCAACATTTCAGGAGTTGTGTGGGTTCATCTTTGTAGAGGATGGATGACAAGAAATCCAATACAAAGAAGGAACGGTATGTGCTCTAAAAAGTCAGAGACAAGTATTCCTTCAGGGCGAGTTTATTTTCTAGCCGCCTCTACCAGCTTGCTCTACCAGGTAGAAAATAAGCTGGTAGAGCAACAGCAGCAATTACACTCCCAGTCAAAGGGTGGCGTCAAACACAAATAAGGATGAAGCGAGATTTGCTCTTTGAAACAATGGATCTTTCAACAGACACAAAGTCATAAAATGCAGGCTCTTCATTTGTTCTTTTCAGCCCTTCATAATGTAGAACACAGTGATAAACCCATCACATTATCACCCCTAGTTAATGGTTTCATAAGAATGTATGATGAGAGGAATCCGGTGATTTGACTAATCCCAAATAACTATGAAAATGGTAGCAGGAGTGATGGAGAACTGAACCAAATGGCCATTAAGAATGCCTGTTCTGGGCAAGCAACCTGTTAGGTCTGATGTTCAATATTTAAGCTTAACAGTATATTTCATTTTGCTATATTTTATTGTGTACATGGTATGACTGTGTCAGTGAAGAATGGATGTATAATAGCAATAAGTGGTCATAATTGAACTGTTTGACTTTAGAAGTTAATGAAACCTGACATCCTTTTAAGTGATCTTTTAAGGTTATCTAAATAAAATGCAAACTACCAAAATTAAGAATGTAATCTTACTAAAAAATAAAAAAGATATACAGTATCAAGCACAAGAAATTCAGGTGTATACCAGTCAGATATGTCCACTCTCCCTCTTAGGAATTAGTCCATCTGTTTAAATGCCACAACGGGTATTGGGTGATGTAATTCTTCTCTCCCCTTGAGAGGTCATCCTGTGATTCTGCACATGGTGTGGACATCCATCTAGCTGTGCACAGCAAAATTCAATTAAAGTATAAATTTGGCACCTGCTAGAGAGCACTGGGGGAGTCAGATGCTTCCAAATTCAACATCAGGGAGAGAAAAAGAACAGATCCAAACATGAATACATTATATCTGCTTTTATGCAGCAGTTACAGTTTATATAGCTGCGGTACTGTTTGAATTACACAATAAAAGCTTGCGTGTGAATTATAATTAATTTGGATGAGTGTACGGACTTCCTTTTATTGCAGTTTAATTGTAATTTTTTCAGACGCTGGTAATATATAGGTACAGTATAGACTGGAGCAGTCGTTGCAAAAACAATAGAGCCTGGGTGTAATGAATCCTCCCTGTCACAAATGCTCGGCCGCTTTCATATATGCTCTCACATGTGCAGCTTTCTTCTGCTTTCAAGGCAGCACGCAGCAGACATCAGTGTCTGTCTCTAAAGGGCAAACAGAAACTCTGCAAAAAATCCCCAGCCGGTTCCTCAGATGCCTGCAGATAAAGATCTTGAAAATTGAACGGCTACAAAGAGTCCAAACAACAATGTTTAGTTTCGACTTGATAGTGATCCTCAGCCTCAACAACAATGGTTTCAACTTTTCATGGAAAAAGAAAAGAATTGTTTCGATTAGAAGAACCTAACTAATACATTTTATGCTCTTTTTTTCCCCCTTGGTTCTATCCCAATGAGTTAATTAATAGAACACTACTATGAATACGGCTGCTGCAATTAGACAACAGTCTTTTATGTAGATTTTAATGTCAATGCACATCCAGACACATATGATTTATATGTTTCAACAGCTATGACAGTAACTAATTAAAAGCACGCGTCAGCATGCCTGTTAGATGTGACTGTGGCTCATTTAAAACAAGGCAGCAGGGATTTCTGCCACGGTGGACTGACAAGTGAACACACAGCCTGTGACAGTTCATTTGATGCTATGCTCAGTTACGTGTGATCAGGTCCCAGGGGGAGTTGTTTCCTTCAGTCTTGAACATTAACAGGACACTATCTCAGTGGATTTACATTTGGTAAAAAACAAAATGTAAAACCAGGGGTCCTTAAAATGCGGTACACAAACCACTTAGGCTACTTGGATTATCTTTGGTAGGTAGAGCTAAAACAGCAAAAAAAATAAGTTGTTCACAATTGTTAGTTTATTTCATTAACTTGAAGCTTGGAAATTTCTGTGTCTTTCTTTGCAATGCTAACTACAAACCTTGTTATTTTTAACAGATATTTTATGTGGTAGCCAAAACAAAACATCAACTAATTAAATGGAAAATGATGTATTGTTTTCAATTTGTGAAACAAAGGGGTCAACAGAACAGCTATTAAATGTGGAGTACCCAGATCTGCCTGTTGTGGGATAATGGTAAGATGAGAGTCATGGCTGACAGAAATCATAGGAACCAATTGGCTGTTACCACAAAGAACAAAAGAGCACAGCAAACAGGTTAGACGGAGATTCATCATCAACCCACCATCTACATGATATGACTAGGTGGTGGCAGCATCATGGTGTTGGCATGCATTTTCCCTGCAAGTAGAGTCAGGAAGCTGGTCAACACAGATGGAAAAACAAATGGCACTAAATTCAGGGAAAATATGGGGAAAAAAATTGCTAGACTTGACGTTGGACTGTCTGTGCAGGTACCAGTAAGGCAACAATCTTCACTTATAGCCAGAGTTGATGTGTCAGAATGGTTAAGTCAAAGCCTTTTTCACCTTTAGTGTTCAAATAGGCGGCACTTCAAATCAAATCAAATTGTATTTGTATAGCACATTTCAGCAGCAGGGCATTTCAAAGTGCTTTACATCATAACAAACACAAAAACATAGAGTCATGCAACATAGAATCAACATTCAAAAACATTACATTCAGAATTTTTAGTCAAAATATGAAACACTAAGCAAAGCTAAGGTATTATGGTAAAAGTTTTCCTGAAATTGCAAATTAAGGTTAAAACTGTTGCTCTGTCAAAATTAAAAATAGATGGGGATACAAATTGTACAGATATTTCAAAAATACCTCATTATAAGTGAATAATAAAAGCTTTAAATGAAACTCAATGTCTGATTTGCATATCTCCAGCTTTCAGAAACAAGCCACTAATCCTCGGCTAGGCGCTGTCATGTATGTAAATCTTAACGCCCACGGCATCTCCTCCGGTGCCTCCAAAGACGCTCTACAAGGAGAGGATTGAAACTTGCGCTAACCTCACATATCAATTTGTTTTGCGGCTGAAGCCTATTCACTCGAGCCGGTCTTTCCGATGATTTACGATTGCACAAGATGAATTTTTCTATTCTTGCCAACAGATGATGCTGCTCCACATCTTCGTGGTGACACTTGATTTATCTTCCAGCAAGTAGCCCCAAGGGGCTTTCAGCCTGTGGAGCCATTTTTGGCAAACCTTTCTTCTTCTAGCGTAGATGTGCTAAAAAAGATTTTTACCAAATGTGAAGCTAAGGTCATTTGCAACCATAGTTGCATGTGTCACAGACTGAAGGAAATTAAAATTATAATTTGTAGAGACGATCAACAGCATCTCTCTTTTCCGTAAGGAGTCTTCCACCATTTTATTGCTGGCGGTTAGGGTTATCCTTGCAGCTCCAAAACCATGTTTTTTTGTGCTGTTTTTTTCTTGCTTCCTCCTACAATATTGTGAGATTAAAATTCAGAATTATTCTGTATAGTCACAAAGTTTCTGAGAGACAAATAGCCTTAAAATGAGTTTAGGTTTTTAACTAGCTTTAATTAATGTAGCTTGAGTCCCATTTTATTAATTCTACCCCTTGCGCCAATAAGTGGTCTATACATTAAGTGTGTTTAATTTTGTTTAGTTGTTTTTAGTTCATCTCTTGCAACATTGCCAGATTCAAAACCTCTAATTCATATTAAACTTCATTTTTCCTCTATAATGTGTTAAAATTTCCACGTTCATTATACAAATAAAACTCGCTTGAAAAAAACAAAAGAAACAAAAGCAGTCGTCTATATTTAAGTGCAAATATTAGCTCCTCAGAAAGGTAGAATCTTTAAGAGTTAAGTTTATTTATAGATTTTAGGAGGGATTAGATTGATAACCAATGAGACTAGGTTGAGTTCTAAACGCTAACATTTTTTCCAAAGGGGATGGTAGGCAGGACAGGCTTTACACAAAAATGAAAGCACAGAACTAAACTGAAATATTCTGAATCATCCCTGCAGCGATTTTAAGTGCATCTCAAAAGGATTGCTGCAAGAAAGAGATTCCTCATCCAGATTGTCGGCCGTGCCACTGCTGTGCCGGCCTTCAGAGGGACGTACGGGGAATAAAAACAAAAAGGGCAGAAAGGCCACGACTTAGAATTTTCAAGCCATCAAGTCATGTCTGTTAAGCACAGAAAAAGACATCTGTTGATGCTTTGAGTTGAAAGAGTGCTTTGTGGAGCTTACGTGACAACAAAAAGATTCTAATCCTTCCCTGTAACTCTTATTCGGTTGATTTGGAAAGGGGAAAAGAAGGATGGAATCTTAAGGTTTGTCTGCACAAAGCATAGAAACCCCTCCATCGACATCCAAAAAGGATCCAGCACTCCATTCAGTGTATTTTAAAATCTCCACACAAATCAATAGGTACGCTGCATCACTGTACCCCCACCGCTGCTGCCACTGCTCTCCTCACACACCGCACAGAGGCCTGCCTTTAAGCACAGATTTTTTATTTCCAGTCGCTGTCACCATGGTAACTTCCAATGTCCGACTTGGTCCAGTCTTTGCTTCCAGCACTTTCCTTCTTCAAAGGCCTTCTTTTTTTCCCAAGCCTAAAACCGGATTGCTTCACAAACGATCCCCCACAGCGCTCAGCTTCCAGAAGGTTGTTTAGCTGCTAATTGCCTTGTATGACAAGAGAGCAAGCTATGTTCTTCTGATAGACAATTTTATCTATTTACACCACATGGTTTATTGTGAAAAGACTGAAACATGTTTGGAACCTTCTTCATTTATGCGCACTTTGGCTTTTTTTTTTTTCCTTTCTCTGCACTACCTTCATATGGTGTGTTTCAATGAAGAAGAGTGTCTTGGCACAGACACCGAAGCAACAATCAAATATTCCTGTGTTGACCGATCGATGAGCACCACCCCCCTTCTGCCCTTCCTCATTCACATCTCAATAATGAAAGACGAGCAGGGGTTATGAGTAACCTCGGTGTTTGATGCAGAAGGGGTTAGGCGTCAATAGCTCGGCCGGGGTCCAAGGGTGCATTGGCATGCATGGCAAACACATAGGGTCTTAAGGATTTTGCCTTAGGGATGCATGGTTGGGATTAAAAGCTCAGTCTTGACTGCGATGTGGCATCTCCTCAGTGTCGATACGCCCAAGGTACTGTCAGTCACTGCACACAGCTTCAGTCTGAGACGTAATTCACTGACCCACAAGAGCACAGGGGTGCTAATTCACTACAAGATAGACCAATTATACTGATAGCCAGCAGCAGGATTGGAAGTTCAACAGAATGCACTTTATAATTTATTTTTCAGTTGAAAACAAAACAAAAAAAAACTAATTCTCAAAAATTTTGGCAAAAACAACACAACAGCTACTACTGTTTTTAAGCCTAGATGTACTGAGAGCAAGTATGACACATATTTCATTGCAAATCTTTTGATAATGTAAATACTAATTGAAGTCAAACATAGAATCAGTAATTAAAAAAAAAAAAACAGGCCTACAGAGGTAAATGAGTCAGAGCAAAAAAGGACAACAGGCACACCAAAATCCATTCACCCATCCATGGTCTATACTCATCTATCCTTGCAGAGTAGTAGAAAAACTGTTTTGCTTGGCAAGAGGTGGGTTACACCCTTTACAGGTCGCCAAAACAAACTGTTAAATGCATCCAACTAACAAAAATAATGGTCTGCACAAACAGAGATTAGCTCAGGGGTGTCTAACATCAGCCCTCAAGGGTCAGCATCCTGCATGTTTTAGTTCTCTCAGCTGTATAATGAAATTCACAAACCAACCGCTTTGTACTCAACACCAACAAATACTGATGGGTGCAAGTTCTCATATTTAGTCTCTACATTAAGTGTAGTCACAAGAACAAAAACAACTAAAATCATCTTTGGATTTTCTAATCAATTAATTAGGTCTTTGAGCACAAGAATCCATTTTCAGTGCTCTTCCCTTCAATAACATCTCACTATTGTGATTTACTTCTTGGACACTCAGTGTTGGAAACTCTGTGTTATCCACAGCTTCCCTTTTACAGAGCAAGGAATTCAAGCAAGGAGAACAATGAGGGAACGCAGAGTATTATGGCTGATCTAATTCTGGGCCTTTCCTCTAGGTGACAAAGTACTCCTTTTATTTCAACCCACCCACCACCAGCGTCCTCCTGAATTAGTCAGGAAAAGCCGAGACATTTAGCTATCTTTTAACCTCTCCTCCATACCAACTGGTCTCTCAAGACACAAACAGAGGAGGAGATGAGGAGTCCTTTGCTTGTAAAAGCAAAGTCTGGAAAGTTTCATCGTGTCGGCTTGTTTCTGCTCTGCTTATTTTCCATCTCCGGTATGAGCATGATGTCTGTTCATCCCTACCTAAATAAATCTTTTCTGGGGTAGGTATCAAGACCAGATGGCTGCTTCAATAAGGAAGATTGCTTTAGCTGATTCCAAATATCACCAATAGGACAAAATATAGTTCTGTTATTGTTTCTACAACCAGCTCCTTTGATGAGTAAAGTAAGCTAGAGCAACAATTTCAACCTGGTCCTTAGAATGCCTGTTGGCTTTTATTTTGTTTGATTCTTTTCTTTCTTCTTTATTTATTTTTTTTTATGTAATTGTGCACTTATGCTGTATTCCTTTGTCTTTGCTATATTACAATATGTTATGCATGTATCAAAACCCAGTTTCACAGTTGGAATCAATATTTTATTTTGCATTAAATGTACTAAGAGCAGGCAAAGGAGTTTTTTAAATATCTTACTTATTTTTGTTAAACATGCATACGGAATTAAGATTTATAAGTAAAGAATACAAAGGAATAACAGAAGGTTTCAAAAACGGTTAATAAAGTTTAGCTATACAGATACTGCAGTGAAACAGTGTTTATTTGTATCAAACCAACAAAATACAGAGATTACAATCCGAGTCTTGCAATAAAACGGAGAAATATATCTTACTTCTTCTAAGTTGTACTTTGTAAAATAATTCAAAAGAAATAGTATTTAAAGAAATTCACACTAAAGGAATACATCATTAAAAAATAACTTTAATTTTATTGTAACTTGCATACATAAAAGAAGCTTCTGTGAGTGGGGTACCAAACTTGCTCAAGCCCAGGATCCTACATCCTCCTAAATCAGGCCTTTGGTTCCACAAAACACTTTTCTGAACTGCAGCACAGAGAACTCCAGAAAGACATACTCAAATTATAAAACAAACACCAACAGATCTAGTGCACAGAATTGTAAGCAGGTGTATCAGGTCACTGCAGATGCAAAGTAAATCCCATAAACTTTCAAGGTGACATGAAAATCCTGATTGTGCGGCGGCGGTATCAGCAGGGAAAGAGGATGTGGTGGTAATTCATGGGAAGCATCTTTTATCTTCTGCTGCGTCCCTCATTGTCATTGTGCAACAATAACCCCCTATCCTTATACAGATGCTGTGCATCCGATATACCTTTCAGCTTCCATGACACAGAATGCACTCAGTGGAGGAATAAAATATGCCTACATTAAAACTGTATGAAATATGAACCATTACTGGTCTCGGGTTGATAATATCTTTCTGTCCATCGAATTCGCTTGAATTTACAGGGCGGTGAAAATGTATTTGCTCCCTCAGATTTCTCCTGGTTTAGCTTATTTTACTCACACTTAAATAATTCCGATCAGAAAACATAATTTATCACCAGACAAAGATAACTTGAGTAATTATGAAAAATTTATGAAAATCATTTCAATTTAAGGGGGAAAAAAAAAGCTGTCAAAATTTGGCATTACGTCAAAGAATAATTGCCATCCATCTGTAAAATGATGGAATCACCTAAATGTAACCCGTCTGGCAACATTAGACAAAAAGATCTTAAAAGTATTTTGTGTTCCAATGTTCATGGCTCAGTAATTGGAAAGAGATTGGGGAGCGCTGTTCTGAGAAAACCATTCCATCCTGAAAAGAAGACAAAAATCACAAAGACTTTTGAGAACACACTCTGAATTTTGATGCTTGAAGACGCTCCAGTGTGGCTCAATTACAACTAAGAGCAAGAAGAGCGGGCCAAAAGTCTCACTGCCAGTTGTCTTAATGGAGGTTACATAGAGCCTGTTCAGCATGGTTAGCTTTTATCGCCTAAAAAACATTTCATTATTTAAAAACTGCATTTCTGTACTTATCTATGCTCTTTGTCTGATATAAAATTTAGCTTTAAGGTTTGAATTTATTTTTTTTTAAATGTGTAAGTAGGAAGATACTTTTTCATAACACCTAAGGTTATTAACAATATCGAAAATGCAGGAAGAAAAAAGTTCTCATGGATAGAAAAGCCTATGATCAATTTGTACTCTTTTTTTTTTTTTACTTAAAAAACAGATATCATTTTATATTATCTTTACCATCAACTTATTCCAAAGCCTTCAACCTCTGTTGGGATCATCCATCCATAGTAAACAACAGAAAAGCCCATCTACTCCTTCATAAGACACATCTTTGAGCATGTGGACAGGAAGGCACAGGCCTTTGTGGAACTGAAGTGTGACGCCTGTGGCAGCTATATACACTTTTCCTAAAATTACACTCTGGTAAGAAGCCACCACGGTCCAGTGGCCGAGGAGGCCATTGATGGAATTAATGCTCATGAATAACAATGCAGCGCCAGAACAAGTGAGAGCTCTCCCACTGTGTAATATTGACATGCTCCCTAGTCAGAAAATAGCCTGGCATAATTAGCTTTCACAGGCGAGTCTGGGGCCAGCAGGAGAGGCCACTCTAGATGCAGACAAACCCCCTCACCAGGAGTAGTGTGAAAGGCCGAAAATGAGTGAGGGGCCGATTGAAGAGGAGAGGCAATTCTCTCGGTCTGCTGCACAATCCATCTACCTGGATGCTAAACAATATTGATATATTTATAAACAAAAAAGCAATGAGGCATGAAAGAGTGTGTGGTCATAGCAGTTAATCAAATGAAGATGGTATGATAAGACGTTAAGACTTTTGAACAGCCACAGAATGGCTGACATGCTTGGATGTATTCAGCCATTTGCAATGTCCTTTAAAAGGTCAAAAATGACTATTTTTCTTCTTCCAACCAGCTTAAATAAACTGCTTAAATGAAGCTGAAATTATTTAGCGGAGTGGTGGAGCACTGCCCCTCTAACGCCTGTTGCTGCACATTTCTCCCACAGTAAATACAAGTAAAACAAAGATGTTTTAAAACTATAATTTGAAAGCTACAAATGTCTTGGTCGTTAAATAGCAGACTGCAGGCAGGCTACCAGAGTAGACATCCTGACTAATTAACCAGAAAGCATCAACTTGTTACATTTGTTTTATGGCATAGCAAACAATCCCTAAAGGTTATAACATTCTGTGTATTAGAAACATCTAAAAGTAATATAATAACCACAGGCCAGACACAATAGAGAAACTAAGTACAGATGCCTAAAATAAAAAATTATAGGTTTGTTAGATTTACAGAAAAAAAAAAAAAAAGAGAGAGATTCTGTCTTGATACAAGGTTAAAAAGTGAGCATTGAAGATTGGGTGAAGGGGACTTGATTTCTTGGCACTGTGTATCAACCTTGGGATCGCCAACCGTGTGCAAGATACATACATAAATATAGACATGAATAAATACTTTCACTTGTTTATCATTGTGTAATACAGAGCCAAATTCCCCTGAATGCATACAGTACAAAGAGTCCATATAAACAAACACTGCACCATATGTTTGGTGGATTGTGTGAATGTTACGGTCATTGTAAAAGCAACATGTCCAAAATGAATTAGGCTAACCAAATACATATTTTACAAATATTGGACAAAATACTAAGTTGCTTTGCCTCCTTTGGTATTTCGTATTACTTTGGTTTTCAGTTGCTGTCATTGTGTCATTGTGTTCAGTTTACTAGTCTTCTGATACTTCTCCACTTAACTTCCTCCTAACATGCACCTCCATAAATGTTACACATTTAGTTAATCAGCATCACCTTTTCCTACTGCAGTGATCACTCCTTTCAGATCACACTCTCACTTTCATTACGCTTTCACCAGATTTTCCAGGTGACTCTCTTATGTAGACTCCTGTGAGGTTCTAAGTTTGGTGCGCAGTGCATTACAAGAACTATACAAATCTATTGAACAGTTGTTTGAACAATACAGTGCATTTTATCAACCTGAAAAATATCTGCCATATTATAAGTAAGAATAGGATGTTTTTAAGTAAAATTCAACTCTGAAACTGTCAAATACATTCTTCAAACTTGTGCAAATATGGAGGCTTTAAGTCATTCAATTAAAAAGTAGCACTTTTGAATAAACTCTGGCAGTACAGGCCACAGTGACTTTTTAAAATCCCAACAAGAATAGCTAGAAAGTTCACACAAGCCTATTAATTATGCATTACCATGTGCAGTGTTCAGAATAATCTTGACTGCCAATCACTGAAAACAGAGAATATCTAAATTGCTTCCTGTAACTCTACGTGAACTGCAAATTGTGTGAGCGCCCCTCAGGATACAGGAATCCGCTGCTGAGTGTTCTGAAAATGCATGGAGTCCAAGTGGTGCAAACCTTTTGAATATTCAGCAGCTTGGGTGAGATCAAAGTGAATTATGCAATTGTGTTATGAAACATTGATTATAAGAAAGGGTCATCTGTTTTCCAGCTATCAGATTGATACATTTTGCCCCACGCAGATGGATCCAGTATTTAATGGCCCATGCCAAACAATCTATGGAAATAACAATATTCTCTCTTTTTTCATGGTATTCCCTAGACAAATCCCCATAATGGTGAGAAATTATCAAGAAAATGTTGATCATTTGAAAACTGAAATCTACATGAATAAGAGCTATTTATGGCAGATTTGAGGTACTAGCTGTGTGTGACCATCAGAAAGTTAAAAGGTAAACAAATTAAAACTGCTTTTTATTTCTGCTTCCTTGATTTTCCCTTTAGGATGGTTGGAGGACAAGAGTTGAAACTGTACTTCCCCTGGTGTTAGCAACTTGCAAGAGAGGTGATGAAACAACGACGCAAAGTAAAACTGAATCATTATAGTGAAAATAAAGAAATGAAGCACAGAGGGAGTACTGATAAGAGGAGAAGCGAGGATTCTGAGTTGAACGGTAATTGAGAGGAGAGGGAGAAAGGCAGAGACGGGAAGATAGTGGGATTAAGGTAGGTAGAGTATGTCTTGTAATGCTGAGCTGAGCAATGACTAGAGGCTTTCCCAGCCAAGCGGTTTGAGCCATCTATCAGTACAGAGGGACTCCACAGGTCCTTTGCGGCATAAACTCTCAAAGATGACTCATTTCCGACCGACGTTCAAGGCTGACTAAAGCAGCCGAGGAACACACGAGAACACCGTTATAAAGGCACTAAGTTGAAGCACAGTAAAGCTACATGGTTAAAGATTCACACCATCATGAAAAACTGAAAACACGAAAGAAAGAAAGAAAGAAAGAAAGAAAGAAAGAAAGAAAGAAAGAAAGAAAGAAAGAAAGAAAGAAAGAAAGAAAGAAATAAAGAAGGAAAGAAAGAAAGAAAGAATCTTTTCCAAAGCTTTTGAGGTTTGATAACATACTGAGATACGGACGTACCAAGAAATCAATTAGTTACAGGTGTTAGTTTTCATTTTCATCCTCTGACCTGCTAGTTGGGAACTCGAATATTCAATTCAAAGATCTTTAAACTTGACTCATCAATTTAGTGAAACTCTGTTACAGAAATCAAGATAATGGGCTCCAATCAAGACGTCCCGTCATAAATCTAATTGTTTTTAATGGTTTTGACCAAAATCAATGACGGATGTAAATAAATATCACTGTTTGATTCAGTGTCACGGGAGCTTCTTTTTACATAGACAGACTATTTTCAATATCTGGGATATGAAGTCAAGGTGTGGTGATTAATCACCATCTTCCTGTTCTAGACAAATTATTGGCCTCATACATTTTAAAGCGCTTTGTCCAGTCGGAGTTATCAGCCTGTAAAAACAAATTTGTTCTGCTCAATACTCTGAAGAAAAATATGTCACAATGCATGTTAAATATTGCCAAAGACAACCAAACATGCCTTTGTGTTTGTGAAAGCAAAACACAATAATCCTCAGTTGACTGTGTAATAAACTCAGATTAATTATGTGTTACAATATTTTCCTGTTTGTCTTTGTTTCACTTAAGTGATTTATGAGGTTGGATTGAATTAGAAAATGCTTACCGTTATATGCAACAACAGTGTAACTGTTGCCAAGAACAGTGAAGCGGTTTGTTTAAGATGTTTATAAGGCTGCAAACTGGTGGTTCACGAAATTAACACCAATTGAAGAATAATTCAGAGTAAGTTCTTGGCTGTTTTTCTTAAAAATGATCAAATTTGAATCCAAGCTGTCACAGTCATCATATTGCAGCTTAACATTCAACACCTAATTTACTGTAGATATAAATAAACCATTTAAAGAAAAAGTTGTGAAACACATAAGGTTAAAATGGGACATCCTGAGGTTGAGACATGCGTTTCCAAACTTACATGTGCAAACCATTAAAACCAACTATTTATTGGTTTAAATTACTCTTTTTGAAAAATATATTACTCTTTTTAAAAAGTTCGGTATAGTATTTAGTATAGTTCAGTTTAGAAAGTAGCAAAGTTTGCTTATCTTAGGAATTAAAGTAACAAACGTTATATTGTACATTTAGAAAGTAACAAAGTAGGCACTCTATGGATTATTTAGAAAATAAAGTAACAAAAAAGGTCTAGTTAGCTTGGGAAAAAATAATTTAAAAAAAATTATAAAAAAATAAAGACACTACTTTAGTATAGGTAATGTAAGGAGTAACACAGTAACAAACTTACTTTACTTCATTCAGAAAATAAATTTACTAAATTGGTTGTGTGGACTCCCATGCATCCTGATGGTGTAGAGTCGGCTCCTCCTGAACCCAAAGCTCAACTATCTGAAGGAGCCTCCTCTCCAAAACCCCTGATTCAACCTTTCCAAACAAAACAGAAAAACTACTACAAATGATTTACAAGTATATTTCAACGAATACCAACGATTACAAAATAACACTGAACATACGACCAATGAAAAAGCAAACGTTACTTTGATATTTACTACATTTTAATTTGTAGTTTACCTTAGCTTAAAACATTCTTGTTCCTAAACGTCGCAGAAAGAAACAGTACAACTGAGGACCATGTTGAGAACTGAGCCCAGAGGAACACTGAACTTACTGTACACTGTAAACTAAAGAGATAAAAGACTTTCTGGGGTTTATCTCGTCCAAAGGATTTAGCTTTTTATCTCTGAGGAACCCCGATTAATGTCCCGAAAACTTATTCAAAGTCACTGAAACTTGCACTTTCTTGCTGTATTTTGGGTCGTTATTATATTCAGCACTTCATGTCAGAAGAAAGAGAGTTAGTGGTCGACATCAATTGTGTGTACTGGCAATTGCCAGTTGAAACGAGAAAGGAGAGCCAAAGTAAAGAACAAGGATATAAAAGTACTATGAAGAGCAGAGAAGGGCAAATACCAGATAGAGAAGGAAAAAAGGCCTAGAAGATTCACTGCTGTGTGATCAACCACCTGCTCCCCTGTGAATTAGCCCTTTCTTCACTGTTTGGACTCATCCAAATGAAACTCAGTGCTCTGGTTGACAAATGGACTGACCCCTCATACTTTAGTTTTTCCTCCAACACATGATAAGCCCCTTGTTCTGAGATGTTCCATTGTGCAAGCTTTTAATATGATAGCAATATTCCCTTCGAGCAGCAGAAGGATTTGTTGGTATAAAGTAAAAAAAAAAAAAAAAAAAAAAAAAAGTCACCATCAGAAAACTTCCTGGTTTCTCTTGGACACCTCGCTGCTTGTGGGGACATAATAAAGTCTACAGGGCATTCAGCTCTGGGTATAAAAATGGCCACCGTTATGACAGATTTAAGCCACTGCCTCGTGTCAAGCCCAACTCTGCCAGCATCCAGCATTTATCTCTTGAGGGGAAGCAATTCACCCTGTACACTGGGGATGTTCTTAAACATTTCCCTTTTCCCGGCATGGGCTTCCTTTTTCCTCCTTCTAATAATTGTAGCATTTTGTACATCCATGTCTAAAAGACGCTCACTGACTTAATAGGCTGCCAGCTTCAAAATTACAGCAACTAACTGACCGAAAATTTAATGTGGCACGCTTCTAAACAAAAGATGAATTTTTGGGGAAAGGGAACGATGGAAAAACATATAAGACAGGATAACGGATATTAGGTGATGTCATCCAAAGCAGGAAAATTATAACATGAGGCAAATAAAGCTCTTTTGTTTTAAAACTATTCTTTATGGAAAGAAGGTTATTCAGGGACAGGAGGCAAGTATGCGCAGATGGGAAGGCGGTTTAAATTCCTGCAGTAATCCAAAGAACTTCTTCGTGCGTTTATCACTTTTATTAGAAAAAAGGGAAAACTCTATGTTTATTTCTCTCTCAAAGCTTTCATTAATTCCTTCTGCATATGAATGGCAGCTGAAAAATCTCCCACTATTCTGTTTGTTCACACTGTTACAATAGGCAGTTGTCCCACGCTGTGCTCATTGCTCAGATCTTTGTTCTGTAATTGTCAGGTGCTCAATATGTAATTGTATCATGCAAAACCCAAATAAATAGAAGTGCAAATAAAAAGCTTTTAGAGACTGAAACGGCTTTTGCGGACCAATAGATGTCATTATTTTAAATATGTATTAGCTTTTGTTACAATGTGCATTCAAATAAAAGCGGTGTTTGTGTGGATCCATCACAGAATAAGTCTTAGTTTAATTCTAATGGTAGCAGTTTATTTGGTTTTAGAAAGATTTAGAAACTACGTCATATGCTGCGTATGCATTAAGTACTTTGTTTTTCTGCTCCCTTTAAAAGCACTGCGAAATGTCCTGACTTGCTCTATTCTATTCTAGTCCCATGATGCAACCTTGGATAATCTTTCATCAGATCCACTGAGTAACTTTGTTTAAATCCCAAAACTCTGTTTTTACATGCAGATGTGCTTTAAAAAATGTCAGCCTCAGCCAAAGCTGGGAATAGGATTTTCACTTTTTTTTCCCCTTAACTTAAGAGTAAAAAAAATACTGGGCGTGCAAACATGTAGATATTGGAATTTTTAGCACCCACTAGGTTAATCTCAAAAGGATATTTGCAGAAACATTGTCATACAGCAGATGATCAACTGAATGTCAGGTTCAGTGTCACGTCTTTGAGAAATTTTGGCTGGATGACTTTCAGACCCTGGTTATCTTTTGTAGTTAGCCCTTTTAGAACAAATACTCTTTTACTCTTCAACTTGTCCATTTTCCACAATTTTCAGGCATACTATCAGACACAAAGAGCAGAAATAAAAAAAAAAAAGCTAAAGAAGTTTGATGGACCTTAAAACTGCTTAAAATATGTACAGATGAAAATCAACTTAAACCATGACAAAAAAATAATAAAAACATGATTCATGTTATGAAACTTTTGCACAGAGGTGTACATTCTGAATAGATCACACACGTGTTTAAAATCAAAGTGCATGAGGGGAAATACTAATCACCATGAACACGCGACTTTCTCAATGAAACACGGTTTTCTGTTAGAGGCTGCAAAGGATTTGAGTCTGGGGCACAACTTGAAAATGTATCTTAGCAGATGTTCTCCATTCAATCTGACTGAGCTCGAGCTACACAGCTAAGAAGAATTCCCTCATTTCCTGACATCTGATCATTCTCTTGGCGGTTGCTGATGGCATGGGTCTCTTTGGGGTTTTCATCTTCTAAGAATTGCCCCTGATCATCAGATAACAAGCAAACAAAAATCAAGATAAATAAATAACCAACTCACACTGAAGCAAATCTTGCCTGAACTCCTTAAAGTAACGTCAAAAGCAAAAGATAATTAGAACCGATGCATATGGAAAGGATTATCATCATGAGATGTGATCCTCCCATCTGTTTCCCTCTTCCCATCCATCAGTCATTCATAAGCCCCCGTCGGCTGCTTTCTATCCCAACCTTCCTGCAGCCATCTTCCTCCTGCATTTGAGAAACAACCCACAAGCGTTTATTTTCCACGTCATCGTCATTAACAGGAGCGCTGTCAAATGTCAACCGTCACGTGATGGGGTGGGTTCAAAAAGCAGGTTGCTTTCATTTTGTTTTTATTGTCCTCGTGAGACTCTTCAAGCTGCGATATCTATTAACCTTCACCGTTAGTGACATGCACACAAAGACAAAGAGCTTGTACAGACATAAATATGTTTGGTTCGTCTTTGTTTGCCGAAATGACAAGTGTGGTGACACAGCAGTGGGAGCAATCCCGAGAGGGGGGGAGGGGGGGTCGGACTAGAGAAGAGAAATAAGAATAAGATAAGAAAGACAAAAGGATAGACCGGACAGATAAGGACGTGGAAGGTGTACGTGCGTGAGTTAGGAAGGAGGAGGGGGGGCGCCCTGACCCGTTTTTCTCCTTCAGGGGTCATGCACAAGCCTGCCACGATACTATCAGCTGTCCCTTATGGTGCCTGCCGAGGTCTGCTGAGATATAAGGTGATATATAGTTTTGATATAGCCTGTAATTACTGGCTGTGAAGGCCACATAGCCTTGGGGGGGGAACAGAAAAAGGGAACACACAAAAAGAGAGAAGAAAGACATCGTGGCTTTGATGAGAAAAGGGTCAGTCTTGTTTGATAGCAAAAGTGTCTGCGACCCCCCATCCCTGAAGCTACTTCGCTCATTTGAAAGTGGGACTAGATCTCGACATGTATTGCGGAGACGCAGACAATTCTTCAACAATAACTTCCAAGAATATCCCACAAGGGACTAGGGGTTGCTGCAAGACTCACAAACTGCAGCATGTGTGTACACACTATGCAAATGATATCACATTGAGCTAAATTAATCATAGGTAGCACATTTCAATTACAGCATCATTAGCCTGCACTGCCAAGAGGAGACATGTTTATCCAAAGGCTTGTGCTCAGCCATGATGTTCAAAACACAAAGACAGAGCCAGCTGTTGAAAGACATCCATTCATTTCATCCTGCCATGGCATCATGTGAGACAACCTTTACTTATAAGCTCAGTGACGTGCCATTACTCAGATAAAAGGTGCTTTTGGCTCCGTAATGGACGTTAATGGAACCAGACACCTTACCAAAGGGATCCCCAATATGCGGTGCCTCGGAAATGCATCCATTCCCCATGAACTTCTTTTAACATTTTGTCACATTGCAACCACAAATTTCATTGTATTTCATCAGGATAATAGAATACACAAAATACTAAGTATAGATTCGGTAAAAATACCTTTTGCTACTGTTGCTGTGGATGTCTCTACAGGCTTTGCACTTTTTTTGTTTGCAAAGTAACCCTGTCCCCATCAGACTGAATGGAGAACAACTGTGGGACATCAGATTTTAGGTCTCACCACAGATCCTCATTTCTCTTCAGGTCTTTGACTGGGCCACTGAAACATGAATATCCTCTGATCATAACCATTCTATTGTAGTTAAAGCTGTGTGTGTGGGAAGAGACGTGCACAGATAGACACTACATGTTGCTAGAGCACCTGCCCTTTTCCCTCTTTGGAAAAAAGTGCCCTTTTTGATTTTTTTTAACAGTGTATAGAGCGCTTTCCAAGGAAGTATTTCAGGATTTTATTTGAAAGTATTCAGCTAATAGGGTCTCAACAGAAAATGTACGTCACATTTTGAACTTAGCATCAGCTTCGAGGACTAGGTGTGAGAAACAAAAGGAGAGCAAAAAGTGATTTTTGCTGTTGTCGCTGCTACTCGATCTATGCAACAACAACAAAAAAATACTGGTGGCATTCAGACAAACGTAAAGAACTTTGCAATCCCAAAGAGAGAAACTGACCCAGCACATGTAAATTATGTCTAATTGGTTTGACTGCTCAGATTATAAAACGTGTTGTTAAACCAGTTTCCTTTGTTAAATTAAAACAGACATATTTACATTTCCCTGAATATAATTACAGCAAAATAGATTAGAGGTTTTGTTCTTGATGTTCATAGGGTTGCAGGCATATTTTTTTTATTTCATATCAAGTAAAGTGGAAACAGTTACACAAACAGCTTCGTAGAAAAGGTTCTGATGGTCCGGACAGATAAAAAAAATGTAAATGCTGAGCTGCTACAGGAATTTTTCAGGAGCAACATGCAAAAAGTTTAAAGGTCCATCACAGTGGAGGAAAACTGCAGTCCCCAATATACAATGAACCCAAACATAAATGTTTTTTAGGAAGGTGTTCATGATGTTACTTGGTTTCACAGATACATTTGCCATGGTAACAATTTTTAAAAAATTTGAGGTCAGAGTTTTGTTTTGTTTTTCCATTTTTTAAGTAGACTGGTTAAAAAAAATCACTTAAAATGTTGCAGATGGACAGCTGAAAACTTTGACGTCTTCACTCTGGAAGTTTTAAGAGGAGTTTGAATTCCAGAGGAAATGTTAGCTACCGACCTCATAAGGAGTCGTACTTTTATTAAACTTAAAATTATTATTCACTATGATATCTTTTTCTGGAAAATATTAGTGTTAGCAAAACTAATCACCTGTGTGCTTGTATTAAATAAGAAGCTAACATCATGTCATTTAACAGTACCTATTAATATATGTAATGCTAAGAGCAGCTTGAAAGTTATACCAGCTGTGTCACTATCATGTAAAAATGAATTCAGAAATTTAAATCCAAGTAACGTTGTGTGTCATCCCAAACATCAGGCTCAGCACATCAACGTATTTCAGAGTGGAGGATCCTGTGTCTCCTTCCTGTGGACTCCCACAGAGTGTGCTGCTACTGTCTTTACTTTAACTTACATCCCTAAGTCACTGGGATGCAACTACATAGTACCATTTAAAGTACATGGTGGTTATGGGTTTTTGACTCCCTCCTGAGTTTGATCAGGAGTGTTAGATTGATGAGTTGACTTCAATCCACCATTTTGTGTCGAGACCTTCAAGTTCATTATGATGTGTAAAGTGTGCTGATCACAGAATGAAAGTATTATCTGAAAGGAGCTTTTACGAACTAGTAACAACACCTTAAACCCTAAAATGCTAACATTAGCATCTTAGCTACAAATGGCAATTGTTATTAACCATGCTATGGTCAGACAAGATTCAAGAATTTGCCAGAATTTTATAAATAATAACATCTAGCTCTTTTATGCTAACACCAGTTGCTATGCTATTATTAGCTAACATGCAATAACATTAGCGCATATTTTCAGGCTCTAGATATAACCCAGTTTCAAACATGTTTGTTCAAACCAGAACCTTTTTGCCTTTTGTTTCTAAACAAAAGGCAAGGGGAGGACTAAAGCATGACTGTAGATCAAACCACTTGACTTGTGTGAAACAACTGACTGATGCGACCATGATCTACCTTTGTTTAGTATACTCTGTGAGCAGTGAAAGCATCGCAAGGTTCTTTTTTTATTAAGACAATAAAGCGAAACAAGAATTTGAAAAGAGTTAAGTTTTCACCTCACCTTTGGGGCCGATGGAGGAAACGCTCTGATCTGCAGGTTTATTCTTAGAAGTAAAATATGCTTCATACACATTACAAATATTACGTAGCATAGAAATAGAACTTGGCTTGCGGAAAAACAAACTCAAGTTGGCTTCAAGTGAGTCAGAGTACTCTTTGTGGATGGCCTTGTCACCACCCTGCTGTGAAAGCGTTGACCCCTGCAGTTTCTGAGCTCTGCAGCTACAGCTCAAGTGATTACAATTCTTTCAAAAAAACCATTTATATTTGCAGGATTCCTTACAGACTGCACCACTCTGACTGTTTGAAATTTGAACAGTGTCCATCACCACTGCAGATGAAGAGGGCAGCCCTGGGCACTGATAATCTACTGCGCTGTACTGGCATGTCTGTGAGCAGATAAGTGCAAAAAGAGGCTTATTTTTCAGTTGAGCGCAATGTTCAGTACAAATGTCTTAAATCCTTATCAGGCACAGCGCATAGACTGGCTGATTTATTTATATATCTTTGAAAATGTACGTCATATCGTTAGTTTTAACTCAAATTCTTGGAACCAAACTAAAATCCAGATGATTTCCATCTTGGTTTCGTTCACATGGTCTGCAGAACATCCTTGTACACTTTAATCAAACAAACGTATAGAGACCACAATAAAGAGGAAATCAGGCTACTTTGAACCATTTTGATGCTTTAATCACACTAATTTGCTGTTATGGTGTACACGCAAACATTGGGGACCATGAAATGAGATGGCAAAGACAAATTTCCAACACAAATGCTGATGGAAAGTATGTTGGATCACAGCTGAAGGAGTCTCGCCTTTGTTAATTAAGTCAAAAAGCAAATGGGGAAATAATTAATTTACTAGACAGAGTTTGATATAAAATTAATCAAACTCACTGCACATATCATCAGTCACACTATAGCAATTACTTATGTAAGACATACCACAAAGATATTTTTGACATTTGTTGTACATTGTGGATTAATTGAACTAACTCTAACCAACAACAACCCAACACATTCCATGTATGTCAAATAGAAAAGTCACTAAAGGTATAGATCTGTGTTTCTAATTCTGTTTTTCCATTAGTGCTGTTTATTTGTATCCTTTACAGCCGCAGAACACATTCAAGGGCTATGTGAGAACATTACAGTGATTCAGGATAATACCAGCAAGAAGGCTGAATGTAGAAAGAGAAGCTATTCTTTGGAATATTTTGTCATCTAAAAAAAAGAAATTTCTCTGTTTAAACGACTTGTTTCTGTTCTCTGACCTTAATGAGCAGAGATGCCTAGCAACGGCCCTGACAGCCCGACTGTGAAAAGGTCGAAGGAGGTGGCGCTCATTTGTTGTGCTAACCTTCACATGCTAATGCGTAGTAGAGTCACCGCAGCCATAAATATCTTTGAATCCTCTCACCTGATCCTGACTAGTCTTCCTCATCCATTTTCAATTCACAACACCCACACCCTTCATCCACTTAGTCACTTCCTCCGCCAAGAAAAAGTGCCCTGGCTCTGAATCGGCTTGTACTTATCTCTGAGCATCATTTAAACGCCCCTGCTAGCAATGAAATGCTAAAAAGACGGACTTCTTCTCTGTGTTTTATGTTCCCTTTGGGCCCTTTGATTCATTCCGGCCAGGATTTTTCAGTGTGAGTGGGCAGCAGGGAGAGAAAAAAGGGAGCGACAGGGTGCATCAATTATGTGACAACTTGTTTCAAACTACCTCTTTTAACTATCCGCTGCTTTTCACATGGGTGATTATCTGAACTCTATGGAACCAAACTAAAAACCAAAGAGCAATTGTTTGATAAAGCCGAAAAGTCCATTAGTATTTTTCTCAAAGGGGCAAGTCAAAAGTGGAACTAAAGCTCTGGAAATAAAAAGAAAATGGACATATGTTTAGCTTTTGGAAATAAAGTGAGCTAGAAAAAGTCAATTTAGAGTAGCAATTTAGATAAAGCCTGTCCCTTGGCATTGCTCAAGGGTGCTTTGACCTCAAAGGAATGAGTACCCATGCTTAGAAAGATCTCAGCATGGAGCTTTCATTCTGCTCTTAATGCTGCCGTATGTCAACAAAATGGCTCCTGCACACTAAATGTACACGCAATCCGCAAACCCCCTGGAGTGCAATACTTTCTGAAATTCAAGCTTAGTTAAAACTACAAAACAAGTATTACCCTAATGTTAGCAATTAATTACACAGGAAAGGCCATCACACAGTTAGGCCTCATTGTAGCTATTCAGATAAATAGGTTTGGGTGTTTTAATCAAAGGGTTTGTAATTCTGGAGACACAGCTTCAGTCTTCCACAAAAACCCTTCCAAGAGAGTAATTATTTTTTGACAAACAACAATTGATACGTGTCAAAACTAATTGATGACCAAAATAGATTTTAACAGTGGTGAAGTTTTTGTCAAGAGAAGTTGTTCATGCATCACTGCGACTCTTTAAGTTAGTCACCAGCAAAGATAAATACACATAACATATAACAACATGAGATTTTATTGTTATATCCCTGTGTGATAAATGAATCCATTCAAAACCATGCTGGTATGCGATTAATGTATGCAATTATCTATTTTACAGCCTCCATTCTCTTCAGAAATAAGATTATTTATTTAAAAAAAAACTGATTTAATTGAAATTTAGCAAACCTCAGGTCTTATTTTGTACCTCCTTTAACCATTTTTTTTTTTACATGAAGAGACCCTCAAGTTGATTACTGAGCAGCATGGAGCAAATTATGCACAAGTGCGCACACACTCATAAGGTCATGTTCTGAATTAGTCCCAAATATCACCATGTTTATTGTTCTGATTTCTACTGCAAACACCAAAAAGCCGGAGCATTACGAAATGAAAGAACTAATTGTAAGCATGCAAATGATCTACAGGCAGGGAACATTAAGACAAAGACAACCTGAGTAAATATATTCATTTATCCATTTATTAAGGAAAATGTTGTCCACACCAGCACAGCCTTTTGAGAGAATACTGTTAAAGTAAATTTACTTTGATTAACCACATTTTAAGAAAGCAAGGGTTTAGTTTCAATAGCCATGCCCAAGATTGATTACTACCAGACCTGTGGAATCAAGAAATCTCAGACTCATCACCATAACTTCCCTAAAGCTTTCAGGTTTCTTGGGGAAAAAAAACAAAAAACACATTAGCCATCAGAATGTTTTTCGAAGTTTAAAGAAGCAATTTGTATTTGACTGAATAAATTTAATGTTGCTGTAGTCAGCTGCCTTTGAGTATGCCTGTTAAACGCGCCTCAGTAAGTTTAAAAACTCAGCAACTATAAAATCATCACTGAAGACTATTTGTTACAAGTTTATACTGAATTAAGTCAACATTTTCCTAAGGAAACATATCTTAATTATAATTCTTGCAGTAAACAAGTCGAGGTGTTTTCACACCTGAGATATGCAGTAGATTTCAAATGAACCCTGTTTTGTTTTCACCCCATGGTGCGGTTCGTTTCTATAAATGTGAACACAGCAATCGCAATAACCATACCAGAACCGTTTTAATGGACGTTGCATACAACCTCTGGAACCGTTCATTTACTGGGTGAGTGTGAGCCAACCTTAGACAACACGGCTATCATACTCTGAAGTTGAACCTACCTGTAGCCAGGTATTTGTTAAAATGTATTATGCAGTAGAGTAAAAAATAACTATAAAAAAGGATCCACATCATTTTTGTAAAGCATAAACCCCTATATCCATTTGGTAATTTGTTACCAGTATATTTTGTCTTTAAATAGTAGTCAGAAAGATGGTAATATGAATACATTTTGTTCTGAACTTGTTTTCGACACGCTTGGAAAAACCTTCCTGTATTTACATTTAGCCCCATGCAGATGTTCCTGCATAGTTCAAAGTGACATCTTTGTTTGCTTGAAGTTTTCTCTATGTGACAAAAAAAAGTTGAGAATAAATAAAACGCATCAACTGATTTGGACCAAAATAACTGTAGGTGTGACACCGCAATATAGAAATAAAAAAAGGAAACACAATGGTAAAACGTTTTAGCATCAAGACAGCAATTCGGACCCTAACCTCTTGTTGCATTACTTTAAACCTGTTGGCTGTGTTGTGATAGTCATATGACAATAAAATGAAGCGTGTGCATACATGCATGCTTAATCTAAATCCGCTTTATCTTCCTTTTACTTTGTGTTAATACAGCGTTTTAGCGTTTTTATACAAGAGAAAGAAAGCGTTTCACATTCCTGTTAAGCTATTGCTCAATGACAGATCGTTGAGTGAGAGCAAAATAACAGCCGAAGTGGTCTGTTGCTAAACATTTTTGCTTATTCTAGCTGCTTAACTTTCATAAGCATAGTTAAGTAACTATGCTTATGAAAGTTTCCCTTTTTAGTGACATAAATTAGCATTCTTAACCTTTAATCCCACGATCAGCAAGCAACACTGAGTGTGGGTATGGATTCAAGCTCGCTGACGGCTTCGTTCCCACTTTTAGCACTTTACTTCATTTGTATGTGCAATTACCTTTGAGACATGATCTTGTAGGCATCTGGAAGATAACACCGCGTGTTCTCCATCTGCGCGGGGTCTGCGTCGCAGATTTTGTCGTCTGTGCGGCCGTAGTTGGCGCTCTCGATCATGATGACGTCCGTGCCCGGGCAACGTAGCTCGATGGGGTAACTCTCGCAGGACAGCTCCCTTCTCACCACCGCCATCGGGATGGGTGCTCTGCTGAAAGCTGCAGAAAACAACAAAAAAGTAATGAAAAGAAAAGTTTGAGAAGTTTTGACATCTTTTTATTCCAATGCAAGTTGAAGATTTCCATAAAAAAAAAAAAAAGAAAAAAAAAGAAAACAGCCAAAGCAGCTTCATCCTGGAGTTGGCTGCATTTGTTTGTGAAGACCTGAATAAAATTATGCATATTTCAAATGAAAAAAATAAGAAAAAAAAATACTAGAACAGATGGGAAGACCTGCAATCAAAAGGTTTGACACCGAGACATATGCACAGAGGTTCTCCACCCTTCTCTCAAGAGTGTGGGCTGATAGGACACGAGTTGTTTGGAGTAGGAGGATGAGCAACACCACAGGGTCCCTCGAGAGGCCAGAAGTTGTGGAAAGAAGACTGAGTACAAGACTGACACTGATCACACATAAAGAAGTAGTGTTTGTTGGCTTTCCTGAGAGAAAATACACAGTTCATTATTCGGGCATTAAGCTGGGAGATTAGAGTGAGAAACACAGAAAACTGTGTATCGAGGAAACATGAGAGCCATTGGGTTTATTGTGTTTTAAAGGGGTCACACACAGGCAGGAAGTAGAGGGTCGAGATATGGCTCAAGTCAGAGACAGGAGACAAATTGTTATAAAAAGGCTCATGTTAACTGCCCAGAACAAATAAATGGCTAAGAAACCATGTATTTATTAGACTGAGTGACAGCCGTCTGCGGGTCACTGTTTTGCTGTTGCTCTGAGACACAACAGCATGCAGGCCCACGAACGTCTGCAAGCTGAGGCTGCCACACGAATGAGCATGTGCACAACAGGCTGGAGACTTTCTGTGTTTAGATTCAGATATTAAAAATTGAGCAGAAACCATAAACATTGGTCTCAATGACAGTAAGGGGAAGTTTGTAAGCTTAAGAGCTTATAAACATCCTTTCAGACAAGTCTCTGGGATGCGTAAAGCACAGTGACATGACGCCAAGCGAGACAGAAAAGGAGCAGCGAGAGGCAGAAAAAAAGAGGAGAGTAGATTAGTCTTGGTGACAAAGAGAAACATACTTACAATCTGTGTTTTCCTTTAGCTAGGTAGAAAGGCGTAGGGTTCTGATTTTAAGATTTTAAAAGTTTGAAAAAGATTTAAAAGCTATTAAAATTTAATATGTGACTGGATCATTTTCAGCCATTTTAGAGTAGTAACAGCAGAGAAGTACTTTCCACTTCCCTTCTGATCCCGTGGGCTGTAAGTCAGTTGAAGATGACATCCAAATGAGAGTAAATCTAAACACGCAACCTAAACTTTTCCTTTTTCCAAAGATGGATGCCTGTGGTTTGGACATCAAAGGTCCTCTCTGGTTTTAAGAGAACGGCATTTTGAAATAAACACTGGTAATGACCTATAATGAGTCAACGACATGTTGGTAAAAAGAACAAGCCTACTGCAGACAAAGCAATTAATACAGCTGCATAACTGGCCAAATTAAGTTTGCCAGGCTCACCGGCCAGGATGAGGTTCTAAAAGTATAACCTTGATACCACAGTTCTGTGGTATTCACACAAATATTTAAATTGAAAATGTTTAAATGCTTTTACACAAACAGCAAACCATATATATTATTTTACTAAATGACTATAAAAAACTGCAAAACCTCTGGATGGAAATTACAGTGTCGTTGCCCCCAGTGGAGGCTGTGTGCAAAAAGGTGGGGCACTCCCTCTTTACCACTTCGTAAAAGTAAATGGAGGATGCAGGGCGATAGTAATTCCATCTAACCATGAATTAATATTTAAAACTTAATAAAAGTGACGCTTTAAAGTCTCCATTGATCATTCTGCCTTGCAAAGCAGACTGGATCAGATCACGAGGATCGTTTACAAACCTATAGAATACAGCAGAAATCAGCATGAATAATTTTTTTTAATCAAAAATCAAAAATTGGAATCGAATTGTGAGATAGTAAAAGAGTCCCAACCCCATTGGTCTGATAATTCCTTAGGCTATCTGCTCCAAATCAGCCTGCAGTAAGCTGCTCAATAGACATGACATTCATAGTCAGAAAACAGTAGTGAAACTTTTAGAAATTTTTAGTAAATCGTGAAACCAGACCAAGTCTACACTGACTATAATCGACTATGCATTATTTACGTCTAAATGCTTTAGGACTGTGTGGAAAGCAACAACAACAACAAAAATACATTTAATACCACTTTCAGCTGTCACTAATTTAAAATCTTTATCACTAGTATTTGAAAAGCCTGACCTCTTTTTTATGTATATTTCTGCTTCAAAACTAAGAAGATTAAGAATACAGCAAATGACACAACAGCTATATAATCAGTATTTTCCCATATTTATCTTTGTAATGATAGTAGAACGCCTTCATTTAAAAACAAAAGTACATCCATTTATGTTTTTACATGAACCACTGAGCTGCTCTTCAGCACTCTCCCTCCAGGCCCTGTGAAAGTGCTGGAGTGAGCAACGTTTTCTTTGTTTATGTGGAGCATAGAGCAGCCCTACATGTATATCAATATATCTGTAAAGTGGCTAACTGCAGGCTAGACACCCAACCAAGACAGTGTGATCATTTAAGCAGCTAATATTAGCAGAATTACAATGGAAGGAAAATTACTAGTAAATTTAGCAGATATTATTATTATTTATTTTTTTTATTATTATTATTTTTGTGCTTAATCACTGCTACACATTATTTTAACATCAATGGGAATAACTTTTTTTGTTGTTGTTTTAAAGAAAAGCAATGAGCTAAAAGTACATTTTGTTTGAATATTTCCTTAAAAAACACTGTTGGCTGGTATTGTTAGCCTAGTGTTTCACACCAGCCCATGTCCTGAACAAGAAAAAAAGAATGTACCAGAGTATAATTTGTCTGAGGTATTGAGTAGCTAGCAAACAGTACGTGATGTAATTTTCTTTCGATGTGTATCATAGTGGTCATCAGCACACTAGATTTCCATTTTCAAAAGTGTAAGGTGGAACATCTTTGAAAGCCCAGAAGTCGCAACCAAACAGATGCTGTCGGCTAATTTTTACCGAAGGAGCACAGACTCAAATGTCTTGCACGTTGCAAAAGATGATGACTGTAAAGACTTCATAAAAAAAAAATAAAAAAAAACACTGACAGCATGTCTCATCTCTTTCGATTCTTTTTTTTGCGTCTCAAGCACTTAAGTAACAACCCAATCCACCTGAAAAGGGTGAAGCATGCAATTTTCTATCATTACTTCTATCATTTTTCTCACTCATATGATCACCTTATTGTATGACATGTCTGGGATTTAGGTGATGGATTTTTTTTTTTTGTGGAAATTCATCTTGAAACTGTGATATAATGATAATTTTCTTCTTGCAGGTTTGTCCGGCATTGTGTAAGCTCTTAGCGCATTTTTCTTTTTGTGTCAACTTTTTATTTTTTTTTTCTATTATTGGTACTCAGGCTTTGTTCAAGTTCCAGTGGCAAGTTATGTGTAATTATACTTCTTGAAATCTCTTAGTGCAACAATGACAACCTGACTTTTGGCGTACAAATCACACCAACTCGAGGATGCCGAGATCAAGGCTCCGCGGGGGGAACAGACCATCTGTTGCAGCACTCTTTGTTCTTAAGCCTTCCTGATGGCATTGCATGATGGATAGTTGTAAAAAAAAAATAAAAAATCCTTATGTGCATAACACAAGAACAGCAAGGCACACAATCTGTAGCAATAAAAGTCAGCCAGGTACTGTTCTTTATATTTCCCTACAAATAAACGCAGCAAACACAAAGAGACGCAATGAGGTGAAGCGACAGGAGAGGACCGTCATTATCGTGTCATTTCATTTTGTCTCATAAATCATTCAAACCCCAACACACTAAAGCGCACTTGCTATTGAAACATCACAGATTGGAATAATTATTTCCAATGCAGGGATGAAAGCTACCAATTATCTTCCTCTTAGTGGGAAGATTTATTCCGCCTCCTAAACAGCACTGGTGTGAATCAAACCAAAGTTTGCTGAAACAAATAACAGCACGAGAAAAAGGGAGATAACGCGGGTTGACTCAGGCAGGTGCACTTAGGAAACAGAAAGGTGCGTAATTTGGTTTGACTAAAACAGAACAAATTGTTTTTGATCCTTGCGTATTTGCATTTGGTCTTTAAATGAGAGCAAGAAAGAAAAACAAAAATTTGTATACATAAAATAGCTTATGTAAAGAAAATTATAATTTATAGAAAATCTCAACTCCTCTGTTCATAATTGTAGGGCTTATCATACTTTGGCACGTTTTATCAGTGTGCAATGTTTTAAAAAAGAGAGGAAAGTGAACAAATAGAAGGCAAAAGGGGACCTGCATAAAAGAAAAAAAAACTACTAGCCAGTGAAGAGTATCTGAAAGTCAGAGATTTTAGAAGTAGAATGCATCATTCTTCCACTATTAGGGCCCTAACATGTTCTAAAATTCTGTAAATCTGGCCCAAGTGTACAACAGAATCAAGACTATGTTGATAAAAAAAGAGAGTAAAAACCATATTTGATAAACTATTATATGGAATCACATTTATATGTGACAAATGTCTAGAATTGATTTCCTCCGTGACTTTAGAAATACTGCCCTACTGATGAGCCACTTTCAGCCAAGTATTGTCTGCTGGACAGTCGCATATTTAACTGTAGAATAGCATGGAGTAAGCAGAAGTTCCTAATCATTTCAATGACTTTCAAGGCCCCAGGCCGCACCAAAATCTCCTCCTTTCTCACTACCATGCTTGGCAGTTTTGCTAAAATGATGCGTTTGGTTTTTCCATAGCACAATGGCCAAATATCGCTACCTGTCCCACCTGTACCATCAGTATTATGCTCGGTGTTCTATGGTTTATATCCAACATTGCTGAAGAGTCTGAAATACAGATCTTTTGCTTTTGCATTTTTTATTTTGTGGTCAACGTAATGAGACACCCACTCTTGGGAAGGGTCTTAAATGTTTCCCAATAGTGCTTAATTAATGTTACGTTATCAGCCAATAGGTCTTTGTTAATCTCATTGTTGATGTTAAAACGTTCTTTAAGTCAAACTGACTTAAGAGCACCTCCAAGGAACCTGGAGCTGTTTGGTTCTTGTTATAATCTAGCATAGGGACTCAGGAAATCACTCAGGTATACTGACTTCTTATGTATAAAGCTTGTTTTAAATTTTTTAAAAAGTCCTAGCAGAGTAAAACTTAATGCTTTAACTTAATATTACAGTGTTGTACCAGTTCACATGGAACAACTGTAGATCTCTCTCCAAAATCCCTGCAACTGATGCTAGCATTCCCAAAACGCATTAAAAAAACATCAGCGAACACAATGCCATTGATACGGGCACCGGCAATCCTCTAATGCAAGTGGGTAAAAGCATGCCAGTGATGGCTCAAATTACCCAGATAGTCAACAACTGTAAGTTTAATTACATCTATGTCTGGAGGGTGGTGATTGATAGGGCTCATATTGCCCAGGTAGCACAGCCAGCATCCTGCCCCCTTCTCTCACACACAGTCTCTCCATTGCTGTATACCTGCACACACCATTGTCCCATCCACTGAAAATCAAAATTAGCCCCGTAGAAAGCCTTATCTGAGCCTGTGTGTTCCATCTGTTTTCTCCCTCAGCTGCGAAAACTTTAGAGCTGTATTTATATGCAGCCCGTATCTCTTTTTAGCACGGCAGATTCTCCCTGGATAATTCTTTTGACAAGTGCATGGCTGAAAATGGAAAGAAAAGGGATAGAAGATTCAGTTAAGCAAACCGAAGTCGTTATAATGGAATCTTTCACCGCCTCTAAAAAGCATTTTTCATTGTGACGCCTGCATGTGACGTAACTCGCTAATGATTATTTCACAAATACGCAATTACTCACCAAAAAGGACAACAGAAAGGTCATAGAGAAAAATGGTCATTTGGAAAATGTCGCTCCCCCGCAGAGTCGCAACAATCACTCTAAGGAGAAATTCTTTGATGCACTTATTGGGTGCTTGCTAATGGTAATGGAAAATAATGAAGGGGAAAATTTTCACCTAAAATGTTCAATCTTGCTTTGGTGACGGAATTTTTTTTACCTTTCCTTGAACCAAAAGGCTCTAAAAACGCAGACAAAGCGGGATATGACATTTAAAAGTCATCACTCGGAACAAAACAGTGGCCTTTGGGGGCTGGCTTCTTTTTCATCTCTGGTGAAAACATGTCAGGGAGGAGCTGTTAAGGTCGACTCTTGCTCACAATACACTGAACTCTGCTGAATGAGCCAAAATCTGGTGGGACATGAGGTAGCTCCTAAGGAGAGATGCATCATTTTACATAGGAAAGACTCAATAAAAGCTTTCTAGACTGATTTCAGTCAAGAATGGACTTGTCCTTTATCGGTACAGGATAACTTGAAATGTCTCTCTAAAATTATAAATGGTAGTAAGGACATAGAGGCCGATGGTATCAAAGACCACAAGAGTGCCTGCAAAGTGTGCTGCACTATTAGCAGCAAGTTCTGTAAATGTTTGGACCTCTCTGACAACTGTCCATTAGACCCAGCATTAAACAGTCGACACGCCGTCACATGGTTTTGGCATTTTAAACAACACAAACCATCTGGGGAGCACAACTTCACATGACCCGCAGAGGCTTCCCTTCCTTTCCCTGCATCCTCAGTTTTGCTTTTATGAAATGCTCATTGAGATGGTGCCACACTTTTCTGTAGGCAGCCTCTTTCATGAATAACGACGAGGAGTTATTAACCATTCACCGGTGTTATTTTTATACGTATTATTCAATGAAGAATCACACAAATAAATGTACATGATTCCTCATTGCGTCAGATAAACATTCCTCAATGTATTTATTTTTCCCGGAGATAGAAAAACTAGAGAGTAGACTAGTTCAAGAGAAATATCAACATTGGTGCCCAAGCACATTTCTGCATAAATGACATCAACCAATCAGACAACACATCGCCCAGAGCTCTGTCGAAACAGTTCAACCCTTGTCTGGTGTCGAGTTCAGCAGGCGGATGCCTCTCTGCAAACAAAATGACGCAATTTTCATCAATCAGAATCGACTTTGGCAATTCGCACTAAGTATGTTGGGGCCTTAACTTTTAAAAGATACTCGCTACTTTAGACCAGGAACATTCCAACAACAGCTACAGTTTTAAAGATGTTCTGGTCAAATCACCTTGCCGTAACCATTGTGAAACTTTGCAAAGTCCTTGCAATTTTTCCTGCTTCAAACACGTCACATTTGAAGACCCCAGTGTATGCCACCTTCTAAGAGAATACTCATCATCCACTATTCATATTGTTATTACCATTGTCCTGATATTGCAGTTATAAAAAGCAACAAGATGTCCCTTAAACATCTAAATAGTTTTAGTGCAAAGAAAGGCGTGTAGAGATTTTTAAAAAATGTATTAGGTGCTTATTTTCAAATATCTCTTAACCCAGAATATTGTGAATGTATGTTGGAAGAGGGGTGGTTGCATTCAAATGAACTCTGACTTCATCAAATTAATGAAAGATAAATGGAAGAGGGGCGGAGGGGATTGCAAGGGAGCTGATTCAACAGATCAAATGTCTCGTTTTCCTCGGAGCGATGCCGGATGGGTCCAGCCCCCAGAGCTAGTGATTAATTAGCACATGAATCTGGGAGCGGTTATTTGATTAGACCAATGGGAGTCTGTCTTAGTTTGCAACAAATGACAAACTAGTGGGTGTAGGAGGGTAGGAAGGAAGAAGTTTCTTGAAAAGACTACTGTGCAACAAGCAGGAGTTCTCTTTCAATAATACATGAGGGATTATTTATCGTGAGGTCAGATGCAGATCAGTCAAATTGTTCTCAGATAAATTATGTTTACACATGGCTTAACGCAGGCAAATCTTCAATCTTCCCTCAGTTTTTTTGTTTGTTTTTTAAGAATGTAAAATTATCTAGAAACTGTCAAAGTCTGTTGATTTAGTGTTTCAGAAGAAAAACATCAATACGAAAAAATGCTTTTTTTTGTGGTATGTGAAGAATGTAAGACTTAAAAGCGGCAAATTATTTTCACCTCCCACTCAAAGGATGGTCAAATAACTCCCAGGAAACAAGGCTGGAAGCTTGAAAAATAACACCAAAAATATCCGTTTTATAGATACAGGTGTAACACGGTGAATTCCCACTTGGCAGACATTTCAAACATCCTTGTTGGCTTTTGACACTTTTGACCAACGATGCTGCTGAGGACAATCAACATTCCTCAATTTGACAGGATCCAGACATCCGTTAATGCAGTGGCCAAATCGGGCCATTTGTTTTGTTTCAGCTTGCATTTGCCGACACGCATCCGAACGCATTAATTGCCAACAAGGAACTTGCGCCTGCAAATTCCAGGGGAACGGGAGAGAGAAGACTGATGGTGGGTTATTGCAGGGCGGAAAAATGTACAAGTACGAGTTTCAAACTGTCAGTCAAACTGCCCATGGCGCCTGGAGGGAATGAGCTCGTCAGTGTTAACAAATTAGCACAGGGGGGATGCAGAAGCAGCGCCGTTGTAATAAACTACTGCACCTAAAAATATCGGGCTCCTTGTGGTGAGAGGTGTTTTTTAATATTATTTTTAGGGTAAACCATATGCAATCCATCCACAAGATAGTAGTCATTACATGGAGGAAGAATATTACCTTTCCTTCCCTGCTGCTACCATGTGTCAACATAGTTAAAGTTTATAACAGAGATGCAATAAATTAGTTCCTATATATGGAGAACATGCAAATCACAGTAACTTACATATCCTTCTGTGATATACTTTAAACTGGCAGATATCTAAATGTTGCATATGCTCAAGTAGACAAACAAGTGCATTTCCATCACTCCTTACAGATTCTTTCACGTACTCCAAAAGAAAGGGTGAAGTGTCTCTTCATCTCGGAGTCACTTCAATTGAACTAATCACCACTTTCATTTGTTAAGTGCAAACAACACAAGAAAAAAAGGGGTGCTTTTGTGAAGATCTAATGTTAAAAATCCTCATGTAGACTACGTTATATAGTTAGGTTAGAACAAGTTGGGTCACATTGAAATGTGAAATACTTAGGACAGAATAAAATAGAATCGAAATACCCTTTATTGTCCCATAATGAGGAAATCATTGTGCAAAAGCAGCAAATTGACAAGCAATCAAAACAAGTATTCCCACAAAGAAATATGCAATATATAAAAACAAAATAAAAAATAAAAAATGTGTTCTTCAGATATGGTGTAGCTACAAAAAAATAGTCTACTCTGGTGCAAAGTGAGTAGGTTCATTCAAAAAGACAGACTATTTGCAAATAGTGACAATAAAAATCTTAACCCTAACCTAGAATAAAATCAAAGATCTTTTAGAAGAGGGTCTTGACAATCATACAGATCAAATGGAGTAACTGGATCATTTTCCCAAGCTGTATTGTCCAGTACAGCCACGGCTTACAGCAGGTACACTAAAGGTCCAGATCTACATCGAATTGAGAACATGTGGCAAGACCTAAAATCCCATGTGCACAGATGCTATGAAAAGTTACACTTCAGATTTTCTGAAAAGAAAAACATTTTTTTCTTATCCAAAAATGCAGCACTTTGTGATCCCAATAACATTAACTGAATTTTGTAGTAAGAAAGGTGATAACATTGAAAACAAAAATAGGCAATGTGTAATCTACAGAACTTCACATCGAAACAAAATAAGAACAAATATGCTCAACATTAATCTTATTTATCTGGAGACTTAACATCTTTTCTGTTTTTAGTTCCAATCAAAGTGAGATTTGGATCATTTTCCATTTCACTTAGCCACGTGTAATCAAACTATAGAGAGTGTGCTATTTTTTTTATAAGCAAAGCGGTGCCTTGCCAGGAGGTCCAAGCCAGAGCTGAATGTGTGCAGCAGGCAAGTGCTGCGCCAGCGGCTCATGACAGCGAATAGAGCTTTGTTCAGCTCCAATCATGTCTGACATCGTTTTACTGTTCTCCCTCCTTTCATTGCTTATCCTTTTTTTTTTTTCTACCGCCGACTCCTTCCACTCCTGCAAACCACCGACCCACATGTTCGGCATCACTCGAGGGAACATCTCAGCCAAGACTAATGCACCTTGGCCCCCACCTACTGTACAGAACCTCCTCAGGCTTAAGCTAACACAATCCCCTCCACACAGTCATGGGAGGTACACAACTGCACACAAAGACCTACAAACATGGCTCCCAGAGCAGACATGATTCAACATGGCCCTTCAGTAACACATGCCCTGGTAGTAATTGAGGTCAAAGAGAAGAAACAACAGGCTGAAATTTTGTCTTGTGTGAGAGGAAAGAGGTCTTTTCCTTACTCTTCTTTGACTCACATTACCTGATGGAATTGCCTCGCAGCATACCGGAGGCAAGAGCTCGGTTAAGTTTAGCAAAGTGAACTGAGATAAACTGCAGTGCAGGCATGCTAATATGACAATTTCAGGGAAAAGGGAATCAGACGAGGCAGGGAAAAGAAAGCGAGAATATAACCTACCAGTGTACAAATATCTGTCTTAAACCTTTCTTCTGTTTTTGCTTTTTGTTGCAATTAAATATTTCAAAACATAAAACCAAAAAAAAAAAATGAGTAAATAGAAAGAAGAATTGAAATGATGGTTCCATCTTTCAAGATTAAAATATTACACATGTATTATTCCGTACTGTCCCTTTAAAACTATTTACTTAGTCCAATTAGCCAGTGCATATTGATTTATTTTGCTTGATAACTTAGCATTTAAAATAAAATAAGGAGATCAGTAGTCATAGAAATGCTCAAATCAAATCAAAATGATAATCTAATGTTATACTTTGGAGTGTTTCTGCCAAGATGACATCTTGGATAATTTCAAAATCAAAATATGGAGAGTGTACAATATGTTTTCATGCAAATACGTCTCACGTTTCTGGAACTGACAAGTGCAGGCAGATTAACAGTTTCAAGGAATTAAACTACAGATAACTACAGATAACAGGTTCTTAATGAGAATCATTTTTTGATTCCCATCCCTTGTGGCAGACAGCTCCTTCTTGTATCTCAGAATGTCAGGCACAAAACTGCCAAAACTGCAAAAGTAAGAAATGGTGAAACAACTGAAAATGCCTGGTGCTAGTGAAAAATTCACTAACACATCCACTTATAAAAATGACCGTCGACACTAGTGGAAAATGCTGTTTAAAGTCAGTCCTTAAAGCAAGCAGCCAGTTTTCATGTTGTTATAAAATGTCCTGATTCCATTAAAGCAAATGTTAAGTTCGCTTTAACACATGTATCTAGAGTATCGGCATGTAGTTATATTTCAAAAAATCTTTTCAATTTTAGTATCATCTCGGTTAAGAAAGTGGCATGCTGCTCAAGTTCACATACTTATGTGTTTTTTTTTATTCAGCTATCAAGTAAACTTGAACAAAAATAAATTTTGTTTTTTTTAAATTGTGTCCAACAGCTAGTTAAAATCTCAACAAATTGACAGAGGGCGTGCAGCTAGATGCCAGTGAATTTTGCAGTTCAACAAATCTTTGTGAAGACTTAAATTTTTGTACCTTTTGAATCCGCAGCAACTAAGGGCTAATATGAGTAGTTTTTGTTTACAAAATTAATAAATGGAGAGAAGACCTTTGAGTGCATTAATTGACTGATTTGCTGGAGTCGCTTGTTAAAAAAAAGGACCATTTACCTTTATGTTACACCTCAGGAAGCGCCATTCATTTTAACACCTCACCGGGCTTCTTTCATTCCCATAGCAACCTGCAGGTTTGACGAAGGTCCTTTCACATAAAATATAGCCCGGGCTGATGACAGAATACTTAGAAAATGTGTTCTCTTGTAATGAAATGGAAACCAGGCAATATCACCATCTGAATGGATCCCTGGGGCTCGACTTATTATGGATGTATTAATAGAGCAAAATGCGGAGCGTAAATGGAGCTGAACTCCAACACACTGGCCACCAGGTTAGTGTCCACCTCCTCCTGCCCCACACCAGCTGTCACAACAAAAACCCCTTAATGACTTCTTGCTTTTGGCTAAAGCTGATTTGTGTCTGGTAAATGTTGAGATGGTAATGAAAAAAAAAAGAAAAGAAAAAGCAAGCATTTAATCCAACTTGATTCAAATCAGCGGACAAGAAGAAACACCACCATGTCGATTGTACGCACGGCAGACTGTAATTTGCTTGTTGCAAATTGATATATATATATATATATATAAATATATATAAGGAAAATATGGCAGAAGCATTAGAATGACAGACCATATTGTTTGCTGATTAAATCTTTTTTAAAGGCAGTATGAAATATTTGGACCTATTTGGAATTTGTGGTGTTTGGAAAAAAGGATCCGTTGATTTTCCCCCCATTTGTGGACAGGAACAGAAAATCGATGCTCTCCTTCTGTCACAGCATCTTGCGTGAACTTGTTTGCATTCTGTTTAATCAAAAGTTGCCTCATATGAACACTCCAGCTTTTCGTATTGCACCGCACTGATTTGTTTCCCGTGGAAGAGTACATTCAGAAATAGACCAAAGCCAATTCTCTTGCTCATTCTCCCGCAAGTGCAATTTTTTATTTTTTTTTGGTAGTGTAATATCTGAGGGCAAAAAGCATGAATTAATACCAATTAAAACTCTGCTGTAATGTTGACATACACAATAAAGAACAAGAAGATACATTAAAAAAAAATTTATTGTAATTCCATGTATATTCTATAACGCCGTTACATTTTTCAGTTACGGTCAGACACTTTTTTATCCATTATTAGTGGCACTGGAGTAATTTTTATATTACAAAGGGTTGGGGAGAAATTTTATGTTTTTCTTCTACATACAATGCAGTAACATGTTCTGTAAGGATTACTAATACTTTCAGACACAAAGGCTTTTTGTCCCCATATTAGGACGAAAAAGTATTCATAATTCTTAGACTTGTTTGCAATTTGTCACATTGCAACTTTGATATGTTTGGATTTTATGTTAGAAGTCTGAAAATCAGAATTGTGTAGCATGTACAATTGTGTTCAGACCCCTTAAGGCAACACGTAGTAGAATCACTTTTCGCTTCATAAATATAGCTGCCAATCTTGACCAGCCTCTCGACTGAATTTAGGCATGTACTGTGACTAGGTCAATGGTATAATCTAGAATTTTTCTTTGTAGTTCTAGCTTTATGTTGTTGACAAGGTCAACCTCCACCCCTAGACTCAAGTCTTTTGTAGTCACCAGCAGGTTTTAGTCCTATACTGCCCTGTACTTAGCCCCATCCATTCTCCTGTCAGCTAACTTCACAGTCCCTGCTGAAGAAAAACAACCCCCTATTATGATGCTGCCACCAACATATCTCCTCTTGGGAATGGTGTGTTCAGGGTTTATGTGTAGTTTTCAGCCACAAGTAGTGTTTTGCACAAAGCCCCAAAAAGTTCAATTTATAAACAAATCATATTTTATACAATTTCTATGTTGGATTTCACAAAAAATTCCCAGGAAATACGTTGACGTGTCTGGTTGTAAGATCATTAAATGTGTATAAATTAATCCTCCTTCACAAAAAAAAAAAAGCTGTAAAACAGTGTAGTGGATTAAAGTGTTTGATTTACGCCTGCATTTAGAGCAAAGGAGGGTAGAATTTAAAGGTATCTGAGTGAGTAAAGATGCAGGATGAGAGTGAGCTGAAGCAAGTGGGGGTGGGGGGGCCTTGCCCTATATTCTGTAAGACTCCAGCGGCTGGTGAAATTTGATCCACTGGATGGCAAGAGCAGATTAAAGGCTGTACTTAATAACAGCTGGCTTCTTTGGTTTATCTCCCTTGTCATTTGTTAATTCCGACATGCTCGTCTCCGTCTGCAAGTGCGATACATTAGCCGCCGCCGTGCTTTCCTCGCAGGAATATTGTTGTTTTGCAAATGCATACAGAAGATGACGTCAAGGCTGGAAGTTTTTAAAATCAAAACCTCCCTGCTTACTGTGATCCACTCCCCACACCCCCCTGCAGTGATTTAATCTTGTGTCCTTTTATTCTTCAGGAGAGTACACAGGTTCTTTCCGTGGGGTCATAGAGCCCAGAGAGCTTATTGTGACGCTGTGGCGAAGGTAGATGCCTAGCACTGGTGTGCTGCAGCAGGAGACAAAAATGAGATGACAAGAAAACGTGTGGGTGACTGTTGTTAAAGACGGCTTGTGAATAAAAAAGAGCTAATGAGATGAATAAAAAAAAAAAAGAGACTAAAATATAATAGCAAAAAGGAGGGGAAAAAACATTGAATCCTGGAGGTGGATGCTAAAAAGTGATTCCCTTCCACCACCCACAGAGCATGAAGCAATCCCATTCCACATGTATGCAATGAAGACATTGCTGCAGAAATTAGCCTGGGTGGCTACGGTGCATCCAAAACACATGGCCACGATGATCTCCTTTGATCGTTTTTTTTCTTGTGCATTCAGGATGACGGGTATCAGACATGAGCTCATTGTGCAGAAATAATGAGCACGGAATATGTATGAAGGAACATGTACGTGGTTATAAGGCATTAAGTCAACTGGCGGCAACCCTTTACATGTGGCACGTTGGGCTTTTGACAGTGAGCAGAAAAAAAAACGCAGCGGTAGCAAATGCGGCGAGTGGCGCTGAGCGAGGCATGCACTGCTCAAGTCGGGCAGATGTGGAGCTTAGATGCTATAGCAGGGAGGAAGGCTGCCACTTCAGATCTCAGATTATTTATTTTGACTTTATTATTCAATGAGAGAAACAGCTGTTTCTGCCTCTTTCCATCCAAACAGCTGCCAGTTCAAGATTTTGAGTTTAATCCCAAAATCATCAATAAGGTCAGTGAGATAAACCTGGCAAAATTAGAGTTGGGCAGTATGGCTTGTTAGCTTTAATATGAATCTTAATGCACTACCAGATCTCCAAGAGTGTCATAAAAACCTCCATTCAAACTGAAAGCCTCCAGATTTTCTGAGATAGGAACAACAAAAAGTTAAATGATGGGACTTCATACCTGCTCACAGATGGGAAAATGCATTTGAGGGTTTTTAAAGCTTGTTTCAGTGTGAAATAAAATCAAAATTAAAATGTCCAAGCTGTGGAGAAAAAAAATTGAAAATGTAGTTAATAACAATCCAAAATTACTGGATTTACCATGTGATGAATAAGAATAATGCACATTTGCCAGCGCTATTTTGAACCAATGTGACCAATTAGCAATGCTGGACTGTTGATGTTCTTCAACGTCAAGCTTTAGTTTTGCTTTGCCACACTGCACTTCTCCTTCCAATCACCGGGAGTCACAACTGACAAAAACAGTGTGGCTCCACTGCAGAAATGGCAGCTGAAGAAGAGGCTCACATTTTATTTTTCTTCTGGATGTTTTGGCATTTATATAAATGAATATTTAAAAAGGAATGCATCTAGATTTAATCAAAAACTGCATCTAATCGCAGCTGTTCTCAGACAGATGCGCTTGCATCTTTCACTCATGTCAAATCTGGTTATTTTTCACATCCATCTTCTATTAAAAAAAAAATAAAAAATCAGAAACATTCATTTAGATGATTGATGATGTTAGTTACCATTGACTTAATTTGGTGTTTCATTTTGATTTAAGGGGTTGTGCTACCCTCCTGTGAGGTTTTGGGGATTCAACAAATAAATTTATCAAACATTTTATGCACAACCTCCATAACTCCTCTGTGGTTTTGCATCTATTTCAATAACTCCATAACGTCACCACACAAATATCTGGCATAGTTACTCAACATTCTGCTAACTTTGTGTTCATGAAGGCATCTGTAAAAATAGTACTAATTTTTAGCAAGGACCATTTTATAAAGGACAAATTATTATTCTTACAAAAAATGTCTATGTGGAACAAGTAAATGTGCAACTTAGTTTGTTGTAATTTTACTATGCATTAGAAAAAAGAGCAGGTTGGGAACCTAAACTGTCTCCAGCCTTGGGGGCCCAGATCTTCCTAAATGAGTCCCCTGCTTCTCTCATTCCTTCTGATGTAAAAAAAAAAAAAAGGAAATACTTACTGCATCCTTTCATGCCCAACACTGCCTCAAGTATTGTGCAGAAATCTTAAGAAAAGCCCTTATTAACATATACTTTGATTACAAGGAGCCATTTTTTCCTCCAGGCTTTTGATAAAAAGTTCTCCAGGCTTTCTGAAGGTTTCCAAGTTTTTTCGTTGCACTTAGGTTGCTATTTTGCGACATATCAGTCCAGTCCTTCCATCTGATCAAAGCAGAATGTTGTGAGTAAATATTTCCCAAGTTTACATTAAATAGATGCCTAGACATAACCTTGTTAATCTGTGCGGATGAAAGAAGATGAACTTAAGCCTGCTTTGGATCATAACTATTAAAGGATGCGAAAGGCAAGAAACATTTTGAAGCTCACAACAAAATATCATAGATAATTGAGTTTTTTCGTTGGTACGTTTTTCCCAGCTGACCAAATATTGCTTTAATTCATAAATAACACGAGTAAAAACGAACCAAAAAATTCTAAAGCTTTAAAAAACACGTTTAAAAGTGATCCAAATTTGCAAACGATTAAAAGGTCCGCCCAGCCTCATAAGTTTTTCTCTTATGAGATATGTGTCAGTGGGGAGATTAGGATTTAAATCATAAGCAGCCAGTTATAGGGGTGGTCCCTGTGATCCTCAACACTAAATACCCTCCATTGTGTTCCCAGAGCCAACGTGCAGCTGAGAAACATCTGCAGAGGGCCCATAAAAAGCGGCATACCATATTGCGCGATGCCTCTGCCTGCTGTGGAGTGACATCGCTCACTCTGCGTCTCTCATTTCAGCCCTTTCCCAGGTCCATCTCGTGGAGGAGAAAGAACTCTATTATCACAGTGAAAGAGGATCCCCTCCCCACCCCACCGCCGCCACCTCTTTCCACCAACAAATGAGGGGGAAGTGATCAGGAAGACGGCGTGTGAGTACGAGATAATATATGTGTGGAGAGTGGGAGTGCACTGCTGGGGAATGTGCACCTGCAATTTTTCTCATTTGACACAGTTGGTCTTTTGTAGGGTTCCCGACTGCAGGGAGTCGTCTGGGAGAGGTTACGGTTCCTGCCCTCTTCCCGAACCTTCCCAAAGAATACGTCTCTGATATGGCATTCTACATTCCAATGCCCGTCTACAATCGGAGAACAGCATATTTAAGACAGCGCCAAACGAGTCCTGCTGCTAAGGCGCTATTGCAGATAAACAAAGCTGGTAACAAGCTGCTCTAAAACAAATGATTGCAAATGTGTTTGTGGGTTTACAACATCATTTTCAGAATTGAGAAACTATGAAGAGGAAGAACAGAAAGACAGCAATAAAGGAATAATTGTCATTGGTTAGAAACTCTTTAACTATTGAAGTCTTATAAAGAGTTCCTATTTCATTTAAAAGGGTTGGGGATAGTCTACAAAATCAACTTTTTTGAGATTTACATCATGCTATAATGTTATACCTTCATCAAACACACACCTGGGGTGTTGCTTTGACTCAGTAACGCTTGTTTAAAAAATCCTTACATCTTCCATGGCAACCATTTCAGAGTGCCTCAACATCTGCTCGTGCAGAGCACCGCCTCTTTACCCAAAGCTGCCTCTTCACAGACAGGACACACAACCATGCACACGCACACACACTCACACCTAGGGAGAATTTAGAGAGACCAATTAACCTGACAGTCATGTTTTTGGACTGTGGGAGGAAGCTGGAGCACCCGGAGAGAACCCACGCATGCACAGGGAGAACATGCATACTCCATGCAGAAAGACCCTTGGCCGGGAATCGAACCCAGCCTTGCTGCAAGGCAACAACTCTACCAACTGCCCCACTGTGCAGCCCGAAAATACATTGAAGAATATTATTTATTATTTATGTTTATAAATTAGTTTTCAAAGTACAATGAGAAATAATGCCTAAAGAAACGGGTGGCTATGCCAAAAGTAAATAATCAACCAGGAAGTGATACTTTAAGACAATAAATTTATATTTAAATAGTGAGGAAAAAAGGACAGCAAGCTGAGTGGTAGTATGCAGCAACAAGTGGGGGAGGGGTTAGAGTAATACATGCTCCAGAAATCTACAAAAAACCTTCCTGCTTGTTGAATAGATTATTTTAGTATGCTTTGCTGGTCTAAACAGTAACTTTTTCAAACTTTGATAGTTTGACCCATATATCTTTCTTAGTGAGAATTTAATAAATCTGACACAATAGCTATATATTAAAAAAAAAATCAACAAAAGAAATAGACGGTAATGCAGATAATAACCAGCTCTTGAGCTCTGTCCTGACTCTTATTTCTGATTGCAGCATTTATATGCGTTCACAGAGCAGCCAAAGCTGGAATGATATTCGAGTTCTCTTACTATCAACCAGAAGTAGGCTTAAAGAGGGTCAGGGGGTACGTCGAGGCGTGTGTTTGGTCTGGATATCTGTGATCCGTGACCTAAAGTGATGACTCTCTCCACTGTTAATAGCTGCGGTGCGAGTCTGAGGCCAAGCTTTGACCCCGTCTGAGCTCTGATGCTATACATCCGCAGAGGATTGGAGGGAGACTTGTGTTTCTTTCCGTGTGTGGGAGGGTTTGAGAAGAGGAAGATAAATGAAGGGAGTGCATGAGTCTTCGGTTGGATGTGTTGTTTGTGTGGCACAAAAAACCCCAACACAAACTACAGAGTATCCAGCGAGAAGAAGCGCAATCGTTCTCGACCTTGGCATCTTTCCAAGCAGCAAGGCCAACACCGAACATCTACCATTACTCTCGGGCTATCCATTTCTCCCGCTCTGCTTCCTTTTATTTTAATGAGAGCACAATTAATAAGGAAATGGACCAGCTTCCCAAAGGGGGCTAGTTTCTCCACAATGGATGCCTTCTTTTGTCAATTGCCGTATTGAATTCCTCTAGTAGGCCACTGGGGCATGTGGAGGCCATCTCTGGTATCGCCACACCCACCCTCCACACTCCTTTCCCTCCTGAGTTTGATCCCCCTTCGCTTCTCTCCTCAAGGACTCATGGGCTAACTGTGCCAGTGTATCATTTTCAGCCCCCATGCTCCTCCTCTTCCGTTTGCTTCAAATCCAAAACTTCCCAACTCTTAATATTGATTTTCTCAAGCAGGATCGGCAGTTACAGTGCATGCTCCGCTTATTCAGTGACAGCACTGAGGGAAGACACAACAAGGTCCCACACCATCCTGCCCTTAATTGGGCTGCTTCATTTGAGGCACAACTTTGGTTCAAGGGAGAAAAAAAAAAAAAAAGATATCCAATCTTTGAATGCGCATTAAATATTCACCCTGATTGCTCTTGTACTGCATGAGGAAAGAAAGAGATCAAAAGAAACAGAAGCTAATTAATCCTTTACACAGTTTTGTTTTTCAATTACTTCCTTTGTTGAAGAAATAAAGGTGCTGCTGCTTCATGCCATACACAAAGGAGGACACCTGTGCTTTCTTTTTCTCTCTGCAAGCTGCTCCCAATTGCCCTCAGGAGGGCAAACAACAACTGAAATGCCTCATAACCTGCAAAATACAAGATAAGCACCAAGATTTACAGAAAATAACAAAAACAAAACCTACAACAACTAGACCTCATAGCAAAATGGTAAAAAAAAACAAAACAACGTGCACCATCTGCCAATTCCATTGTTTAGCCATGTAAATGAGCTGCTCATTACTAGTTTCTCAAATTATTTAACCAGACCTCATGTGTACAATCATACAACAAATTCACGCCATCATTATTGAGTAAAAAAAAGTAAAGACTAACTTGAAAAATGTTTGTGGAAAGACAAAGTACACCTTTGGTGATTCAAGGAAAGCACCACATTGAGGCTGCTAAAAAACACATTTAGTCAACTGAAAGTCAGCGAGTTTGACCGTATCTATGATGGTCATTATGTTGGAAATTTGCTGCTCAGTAGAAAAAAAGATAATATGGCAAGCAGGATTTTGATTTTCAAAGTTCTATCTGACTGCACCAACAACAATATTCTTTGGACAGACAAAACAAGTAACAACACTGTACATCATGGACATGGTGGCCATAATGAACAGTGCAATGTCTGAAGAAAATCACATGCAAAAAATGACAGAATCAGGGTAAGCCAATCACACAGAAATGAGTTCAAGTTATTTTCTTGTAAGGGGGCTTCTACAAGCTACTGACTCATGACATGCACTTTGTTTTTCCCTTTATTTGAAGTGCATTATGCATGTTGAACAGGAGGTGCTATGATAGTATTATCAACAGAAAACGACAGTGTATCTGAGCAAAGCCAAAGGGGGAAGGGCAATGCCTTTTTTCATGTTGTAGTCGACTATCACAAGTTCTGAGAGAGCATGTTTTCAACCACACACAAACAATGCTGAAAACAGCACAGCTTGATCAATAGTCTTCTTCGTGTGAGAAAGAATCAGGCAGAGGGAGCTGGAGAGACGCACAGACTTCTAAAAAGAAACCTAGGAGCCAAATAGGCAGACAGAATGTGAACTAGCGGTCAGTTAGTTTGAGCAGTGATTGTTAAAGCCTAGCTGGGGGTAGCCTTGAGCTACATCTCACATTGTTTGTATGTTGATTTCTTTTGATAAGTGCAGCACACACAACTTATCGGGAAAAAAGTCATCAGTAAGACGGTGGGGTCTAATATATATACATTTGTTTCACCCACACACTGTGTTGGTAGCTTACCAACACACTAATGTTGGTAAGCTACATTGTAGCTACATTGCGTTCGAGTACCCCTTGTGATCTTGAAAGAGTTGTTTTCTGGGTCTCACTTAATAAATTGTCCTCCAAATCAGTGACAAATTAAATTATTTAAGGATCTGGATGAAGGAAAGCCACAGTTATGGTCAAACCTTTCAGGGGCCCAAGCAACATCCAGAGGTTTGCCCTGCAGGTAGAGCTTGCTGGTGAGTGCAAGTGGTCAAGTCTTGGCTCCTGAGATTTGACCTGAAAAAGCAATAGATGGCCCTCTTCATGTGACTGCCTGGCAGTGCTCATCCCTGGCATTATCATTTTCTGGCATTCATTTTTTAACTATACCTGCATTAGCTCATACCAAAGTCAGAACTTTCACAAGGCAAACAAATTACCTCTCTGTCTCTTTTTGCCGTAGTATATAAAGTAAACAAGAAAACGGATGAATGACGTTTGGTCAATGTGGTAGCAAAATTAAATCCAAACCCATTAAAAATGCATCCAACTGGCTTTGAACTGTGGCGTGCTGCACTGCATCATGTAATCTCTTTTATTCCTCTAATCCTGATGAGGAAACACCTAACATCAGATAAAGATGTAAAGATGGATGCGAGAGCAATTCCCACACATAAAACTATCTACTGATTAAATGATGTTATTAGTACATGTTTTGATAGGAAGAGATTCTAATCGGAATAATTAGTAAAATGTATACAGCACTGCCCTGAGGCGTGTTTAAATGACGGCTTGTTTTAGAAGGGCTTCATTATGTGGGTGGTTGGGGCAGCCTCACCATGTTTCACTGTGCGTAGGAGAGGGGGCGCCGAATCTTCCATGTCGACAGATTTACACACAAAGCCTCGTGGTGTCTAATATCCCAACATGTTGTGATCTGCCTGTTCAGTCACCGCAACAACTGTCATCAAAATGCAAATCGGTAACATATGGGAACATATACTTTTTACAGGTGAGAGATAGGCATTAGAAATGTGGCACTGAGAGGAAGAAAAAAAAAACGTAATTAAATTCACAATTTGCGCAAAGCAGAGGTAACTGCATTGTCTCTCCCCACATGGTTTCTGTTTGCCCTTCGTGCTCCTCGCTGTCCGCCCACACCCTAAATTAGCGTCCGACCCCTGCTGATGCAGCGTGTGGGAAACCCTGTGGTCCTGTACACTCTCCGTTTTTCTATTTTTCTCAGCCTCTATGAGGGAGCTCATCTGCAGGGTTTCTTTGCATTTCTCTCTCCAGCCTGCCTGACACACATTCACTACACACACGCCTGTATTATGCAGCCTAATGTAAACTAACATCCACTGCCACTTGACCTTGCTGTCGATATCTGTCCTCATTAAACACCGTTTGGGCAGCTGCGGGTCTACTTTAAATGGCATCATTCAGCGCTTACCAAATTATACCTTTTGCATCGCCGTCAGCCCAATTCATTTATTTGGAAGATATACACAGGTGGCAGCGGGGGCACCTATAAAACACACAGGGCTATTTAACCCAACCTCCACCAACCTTAATCTCACTGCCATTCATTCCTCTTGATTTGCGTGTTCTGACAGCCATTTGGCATTGTGGAGCGGTCAGAATTGATGCTGTGGGCAGCAAAAGGCCATTGTTTTATTCCCCATATCAAGCAGGTATTGATTTTTTACTCATTACGGAGGGACATAAAAAGAGTAAGGGATCTGTGAGTGCCAAATGTCACAGAAAAAATATGACGAAAAGCGAAGGCAGTCTAATAAATATTTTAAAAACAAACTGACAGACTGCCAGGTTTTGTTTTAATAATGTAGGACTTTTAAAGACACATTTGCGTTCAGAACTATGTTTTTGTTTTTTCTTCTTTTTTTTTTTTGACAGCTGTATCCTTCGGTTTGGTTAGAAAATAATTTTTTGCAACATACCTGCAAAATAATTTGCTATTTCAGTGAGCTTTGGGAAAAACAATCCTTTTGCAATGGAGAAATTAAACCCAGGGTTCCTTTGCAATATAAAAAAACATATTACAAATTCTGTTTTAAAACAAAAAAAAAATCTATTTGAACACATTTTGGCTGGTATTATGTTTTGTCCTAACTTTAAGTTTAAGATAAACACTATTAAGTGTTCTATATCTTGTGTCCCATTGTTGTTTTCCCTCTTTTCAAAATAGCATATTCAGACTAATATTAATATTTCAATATTATGTTTTCACTTTTTCCTCATCTTCCCTAATATGTTTATTACTAGCACTATAATTTCAAGAGAATCAGGGTTTTTGTAATGTAATGTAATTTGGAGTGTAATTAATTCAACACTCCAAAATGTTTTTTTTAAGCATCTCATCTGCTCAAAACTCACATTCACACATTAATCCTACACAATTGTCTTTTTCATATTTCTTACTTTTCCAGATTTCTATTTTTGGTTCACTTCTAAATGTATGTAAACAGAAAATGCCACCGCCGGTCAATGACTGCTGGAAGAAATGATAAAACGATAGACCTCAAGATCAGGTCGGATGTAGTAGATTAAGAGCAAGATGGTGAATGTGGATCCTGCTAAAACCAACATAAGTGTTCTGATTGGAGTAACTTATTTCAAGAGAATCATTGTCCTGACTGTGGGACACAAAATAAAGTATTAAAATACAAATTTGTTTCTGTTCTCTTCCAGAACTATAAAAATATTTGGCCTAATCCGTTTTGAATGAAGCCTGTCATCTCACACAATTCAGCATGTGGACTCCAGCAGAAGAAACAGCGGAATGAAGCAGGAGTTGTAGTCTTATTCACGGTGTAGATGAGGTGGCAATGTCAGACCCGTTTCCTGGTCTCATTTTGTAACTTTGCCTCCCACGCATGCTACAGATCAAAATATACAACACCTGCTGTCTTGTTTCTGAAGAAGATTTATGCTGTTTACTTTTAACCAAAGAGAAAACAGTGCGACTATAATCATCCTCTCGCTTCAACTCAGCAAAACACACACAGGGTTGGAAGTTATTTTCTATATCTGACATCTCTTTCTAATGCATATATAATTTAGCCTGCCCCGGAGTGCCGTATCTGCCCGCTGCAAACGAATGATTGGCGTCCGCCCACTCCTAAGCCCACTTATTTTTCAGAGCTTTAAGAGGCGTCTCACAGTCACAACAAAACACTACATGCCTCAGTGGACTTCACAAAGAACTTTCAGTCACTTTGAAATATGAGCTCAAATAAATCATTTGTTTAATTAATTAAGCAAATTAGGCAAATTCAGGGATGCCTTGGCGGATGGAGCCAGAGCCCTGGCACTAGGAGATTAATTAAGGGGATTGGCTATGGGAACTCTGAGACTGACGTTGAAGTTTAATGTGCTTGTCTAGTGACATGAGGCTAACCTTGGCTTAAATGTGATAATACTTTAGTGAGAGCAAATGGAGGCTGGTTGGAAGTCTTTGAGGCACTTGACGGCGACAGAAAACGGTCAGATGTGGGAATTTCTCTACCCATTGGGTACATGTTTTTCATGTTGACATAATCAAATGTACAGATTGCTCTGTTGAATTGTGACCCATTTGACAGAATACAAAAGACTAAGTACTGCAGTTGGGTTCTGTAGTGGTACAATTTTAAATCTGGACTCTACACAGAGACCCGTACCTCAGACTGACCATCCACCCTTCCATCCCAAAAAACATTTTTCCATACTCTGTTTTTGCTTATATATCCACATCTGTAAAGTTGGGCAGTTCTGGGTTCGATTCTCGGCCCGGGGTCTTTCTGCATGGAGTTTGCATGTTCTCCCTGTGCATGCGTGGGTTCTCTCTGGGTACTCCGACTTCCTCCCACAGTCCAAAAACTGGACTGTTAGGTTAATTGGTCTCTCTAAACTCTTCCTAGGGCGAGTGTGTGTGCATGGTTGTGTGTCCTATCTGTTTCTGTGTTGCCCTGCGGCAGACTGGCGATCTGTCCAGGGTGAACCCGCCTCTCGCCCGGAATGTTACCTGGAGATAAGTACCAGCACCCCTCCCGACCCCACTAGGGACAAGAGTGCACAGAAAATGGATGGATGAAATTCACTAGTTTTCCAAACTTTTCTTCTCAGACTGTGTAGGAACCAAAGTGCGTTTCACCTGACATTGCTCTGTGATCTGCAACAGCGCATTGATGCTCACATACACCGAAGCAGATGTGTCAGGCAAACATCTGCCTCGTTCTTTTTATCCATCCCTCATTTCATAGCAATCCTCCTTCCCCTGAGCCGTATGGTATCTGTTTCCAGGCTTGATGTATGCGCTCGTATCTGACCGTGAAAAAATGCACGTCAGACTTCATGCTCCCGTCTCTTGCACTGTTTCCCGAGCCGTCATCCATTATAGCGGCCGCATCTTCCAGCTCCGTGGGGTGGTATTAAGCGGAATGAATATAAAATCCTTCCTGGAGCATTTTTTGCACGCGAAGAAACACGATTAATGTGCCGCTCAGGCGTGGCCGCACTCTTCGAGGCACTGCCTTTTTCGTTATTATTCAATGTAACCAAAACAATGACGATGGTGCGATTTACTTATTTTTCGACTCGGTGACAACTTCTGTGATGGAACTTTTTATTAATCTTCCGAGACTTTCCTGACACTCTCGCATACATTGATCGCAAGGAAGCACGTAAACATGCAAAAACAAACAACACCTGCTGCCACTGGATGCATTTCTATACCGTTATGGATTTAGCTGCTGCAACACATCTTCAGAAACATTTTTCATTGGGAAATAGGGTTCATTTGTAGATTTTGACAGCAAAAATGCTGTTCAGCCTGAGTTGCAACCTTTAACTTCGCGGCACAAGCATATGTACGCAATTTTCCGTGCACATGTTGCAATTAGTAAATGTTAATGACAACATATGTGTGAAACACAGCTTGTTTCTGTCTGACAGCAGCCATATACTGACAAAGTATACTGTAGAGATAACAAAAATGGGCCACCATCCCTGCAGACTGCACATCTCCAACAACACAATGACACTGCGGTTGAATATTCCCGGTTAAAGCGTCCCCAGCTGCAATACACTTCACTGGAAACATCTGGCCTTGTCTGCTTATAGTGGATGGGGGTTGGGTAGTGGATTGCGTCTCTTACAAAAGAGTTCTAATTATTTACAATATGTCGACCAATTTATCTTCAGCAGAATGCTCGGATTGTGTTTTGTGGGGGTATTACTTCATCCAAGGAAAACAAAGGCAACAGTCTGATGTCTTAAGTAAAAACCGACAAATATTCCAGGAGCCCAGTCACTGATTGTTGTATATTTCAGTCGATTTCTAACAGATAATGAAGGCATTTACTTTTTTTAAGTTCATATCTCTTTGAAATTTGCTAAAAACCATGAGATATATCCACAAAAGTATTTTTTCACTTGAGTTTGGACTGAAGTGTGCAAAATTACACCTTCTACTCATCAAGTGAACTTGCTGCTATGCTTTCTCCACAGCTGGTAAGTTTCAGCCACCTTTCTCAAATGCTTGAAGACCTTTTCGATAAGTTGAGACTGATAATCTTACATCAGTTGTCTGTGCAGAATATTTTAACATTGACATGCATGGTTCTAATCAGGATAGACTTCAAAGCTTTAGCTCTGACATTGTTGATGGATGCTGCACTCCTCCATATTAAACGGGAACATATTATTCCAAAATAACAGGACGAGAAATGCAGCTTTATATCGATGCCTGTCATATCGGAACAGACTAAAGCTAAAATTAATCAAAGGTAAAGGCGGCCTAAATACCATATCACTCTAAAATGTTTTCCCTGATCTAATTGTCTTTGTAAAAGTTACAAATTAAAATATTAATCTGTTAAATCGGTGTTACTGTAAAGCTAAACATAAGTGAAGTGTCTTAAATAACTGGCTCATGTTTGCATTTCACATCAAATTGTGCCGTGAAACTTCTTTTCCAGCTGAAAACAGGAAGCCACAAAGCTAATTAACGGACTTCAACTTAGATTTGCATAACTGCACAGTTTTTAACAGCACTTAGTTAAAGGTAGAGAAAAATTAACCGATACAAAGCGTATCATGTGCCAGACAAGGTCTTTTGTTACAGACCGTTTAAAACATTTCTTTTTTTTCCTCTTCTCCCACAGAGCAACATCACTGTCTCATTAAAGCTGCGATGCTCCTATAGGGTCAGGGTGCTGGGCAGAAAAACTGACCACAATTCCTCCGTCATTTATTTTTCCAGATACTATGTATCATTTGCAGGTAGAACTGTCATCACTGTGTGTCATCTCTGTTTTTTTTTGCCAACACCTATCCCACTGACCCTGTGCTTAGACATTTTTCCCCAGATGTAGTCACTGACAGAGCTATTTCTACATATTGGTTATTGTTCTTTTCAACAGAAAGTATTCCCAACTCAATGTTATATGCTTGGCTGTTTATTTTGAACTTACTAAATAGCAAACAGATGACTTTGTCTGTGCTGTAGTATAATTTACACTGAAATGGCCTGGATCAGACTATATTAATTTATTTAATTTGGACTAAATTTGATATATAACTGAATAGCTCTTGAAAAGAGCTTTGCTGTGAACTGGAACCACAAGGTATATGGCAAAACATGAAAGAGCCCTGCTTTATCTGGAAACACAGGTCATTTCTTTGTCTTTGTTTAAGACTTTTTAATCTGAATTACTTTAGATTACTAATCTTTAATAAAGACAATTTTTTCACAAATTAAAATCTTGAATACGAAGTTCAAGAACTTGCCATTACTCCTCATTTACATCAAATTAAATCAAACATATACTTAATAGAAATAAAAGAAAATGTACATAATCTTTATAATCACTAAACATTTCAAGTTTAGGGACCTAATTTAAAACTTAACCCTAAGCAACCTATTTAGTGAATATATAACTTTCTTTCTTGTCTTCAGACACCGGCATCGCTTATTAAAAGAAAATTTCACTTTCTGTTCTTGTTTTCCAGGTTGACCAGTGGGCTTAATTTAAAATTTTCCGAGGCTGTGGCTGAGAGAGTCCCAGGTGTTTTGAGTCAGCTCAATCGCTTCCTCCTTCCTCAGATGGAGTCTAGGAAGTTCAGTTGCGGTTTACTTGTTTTTAAACCGGCCATGTATATAAATGGATCTTTTAGTTTTAATTTAGAAGATACGAATAATCTGAATTCAACTGAATTGCTTTGAATTGTTGAATTGAATTATTATTGCTTAGGGCAGTTCATCGCCTGTCATTGTAAAGACTGTAGAATTCAGGAATTCAGAAGTAGAAACAGAACAATCTCTTACAAATAATTATTATAAGCCTTCTACTGGTACCAAAGTATAAAGTTTGTGTGTTTTTTTTTTTGGTGGTGGGGAAGTTAAGGTTTTAAAACTGTTAAAATGTTCTTGCATACCGTTCCAACAGTTTACATTCCTTCCTACTAAGATGTTGGAAAAAGTGCAGGATATGTTTTCTGAAGTGCAGAGTAATGCAGAGCTGTCGCTGTGCACTGCCAGTCAGTTTGCTGGATGAAAACTACTACATTTATTCCCTGACTTCCAAGAAAGACAAATGAAGACCACAGTTCTGTCATGTCTGTTAAGCAGTAGATCGGGGCTGGCTACCTGAGCTGATAGCTTGACTAATTTTGAGGAGCAGAAGGACAAAAACAAGTTGTAATATTGTGCTCAATATATTTTATATTGTGTTTAAATCTGTGTATGAAAATCCAAATATGAATAATTGGCGCTCTTTTTTTTTTAACATAAGCAGATTATGCTACAGCTTTTGGTCCAAATGTGTTAATCCTGGTTTGTTCACTTAAAAGTGACAGTGTATCACAGCATATTACTTGTCCTGGTGAAACTATTAAGAAAACATCCAAAAGAAAAGGTTTTCAACAAACACTACCATTGTCTAATGTCTCATTCATGGCTTGTCAGAGTTCCTGTTTCCAATAGCTATGGGGATTTTACAGAGATTACCACTCTGACGACAGGAGTATGGAGTTGTTAATCAGTAGCTAGTCTGCGCAAAGAATGACTCAAAGTAGTGGGAGGCAGGGTTATGAAGAAGTTGGTTAGCCTTGACTTTTTTTAACCACATCACCAATGTTTCTCAACAGCTTACGTCATCAAGAGCTCTCGCTTGATTACAGCTCTGTGTTCATCCCACATTATTCAGAACAGGGAGTTCAAGTCAGCATTATGAACAGCAATTTCTTATCACAAATGAATTCTGAAGCGCCTCAGTGCCTCATCTGCCCTACTAGTATTAAAATCTGACAATTTTTACTCAACAGGAATCGCTAAAGAGACGCAAGGCAAAGCGCTGACTTGACCTCTTTTTTTTATTAGGCATTAAAGAAAAACTAGTGATGCCAAAGACTCTTACCATCATTATCAATGGAGAGTGAACCCAGTAGCCACCATCCTTAAGTGGTAAAATAACAATTCAATTAGCTTGATATTTCCGATTAATGGTTTTAGACAGTGCAAATTGCAATTTTTACAGGCTGTTGCCCCCCAGGCACTCCCTACAGCTAAGTTGCGGCCACATAAACATCCCAAAACCCTTAGAACAACACCATCGCCTTCTTAAATTCATCAAGATTTGAATGAATTCAATTAACAGCTGTAAAGCTGAAAACAAAGGCTTTACAGCTACGGTGCTCTCTGTTTACAGAGCAGCGATATAAGTGAGTGTTTTCAAAGTAATCCTCACATTTTTATGCTTGAAAGGAGAGACGATGATTTTTTTTTTTTTTTTTTATCTGGAATCTTTCTACACATAGAGTGCCGTGCGCACACTTTGTCACGTTGAAACAACAAACGTCAGTGTAATTTATTAGGAGTTTATGTTAGAGACCAAAAACAAAGTCATGCATGATTACTAAGTGGAAAGAAAATATGTACAAAGAAAAATCTGAAAAATGTGGCACACATTTGTAATCTACACAGCTAAACAAAAATTGCAATTAAACTTCAAGTCTTTTGGAGAATACTTCTAACAGTTTTGCACATGTAGGGATTAAAATATTTGCCCTTCCTTTTTTAAAACTAACCTAAGCCCAGACAGATAGGTTGGAGAGAATCTTTAAGCATCTGTTTTTTTAAATACTACCACAACTCTCTGAGTTAGATTTATGTCCGTGTCATTTTACCATATGAATTTACTTTAATCCAAGCCATTCTGTTGAAGCTCCGTGTGCATATTTAGAATCGTCACACCGGAAACGGAACCTCCACCTCACTTTTTTGTCAGCTATGAATCTCTGCAGCTCTCCAGCTTTACCATGAACCTCTTGACTGCTCCCATAATTAATGCTCTCCTCATCTGACCTGCACAGTTAGGTGGACAGCCATGTTTTGGTCGGTATGCTGTTGTGTCGTACTACTGGTATTGTCAGATAATGGATTAAATAGTGCTCTAAGAGGTAAGATATTGTTTAATAACCTAACCTTGTCTTAAGCTTCTGCACCATTTCATCGTTGCATGTTTACATCTATGCATTTATTAATGAGGTGACAACTAAAAGAATTTGGGTGCATATTTTTTTTTAGGTGCAACAAAGTAAGATGGACAAATTGAAAAAAAAAAACACTTTTCAGAATGTTATTTACATCGCAATAAATGTGTAATTTTCCTTCTACTTTTTAATTATGCATTGCTTTGTGTCAACCTCTAACATAAACTAACAACAAACCACATTACAGTTAGATTTAGCATACCGCAGTATGTATGCCCCTTTGAAATAAGTCAGGTTTTAATGAAAAGAAGCGTCAAGAGTTTTTGTCTCTTTCTGCAATATTGGATTTTTTTAAACCGCTACACTGCAATGTTAGAGCAGTAATGCTATTTTTTTTTTTTATGTAGGAGGCATCCCTATATTTAATAATACACCAAGAAAATAAAAGAATTGCGAAAAGAAATTAGAGTGATATGTGAAAACGTCAGAAAGTTAAGAGAGGGAAAAAAAGAGAAAAAACTGCTAATTAGTCAGAGGTAGAAGTGAAAACAAGACAGACAAAAGCGAAGAATTTTTTTGTGTAGACACTGTAGAATTTGGCACTTACATAGTGAAAAGATTATTCTGATACGGCTTCAAACCGTGGCCAATCAAACACAAAGCAAGGCTATGTTTTATGCCCACATGCACTCACAAAGACAAATGCTGGATTAAAGGAGACAGACTCACCCAGTGCGGCTGGTGCGAAGAGGCTGGCGAGGACTAGCAGGCGTGCGGTCCACATGGCCTCCTTCTCTCACCGCCCGCTGCTCAGAGTCCCAGATGAGCTCAGTGCTAAGTCTTTCCCTGGCAAGTGCCTCAATTGCTTGCTTCCTCTATGGCACGGCTCCCTCCACTGCACCACTCCTCCCGCAAGGCCAAAATCTTCTTTATCTGGTCCCAGATGTTTTCCCCCAAAAAATCTGTCAAAGATAAGAAACAAACAAAAAGTTATTCGGGGCACACTTTATGCAAGCCTCGTTTCGTAGGAACAATGGGCGTGTTGTCTTTTCCAGTAAGAAGAAGAAGAAAAAAATAACAGCAGATGGATGCACCGTGGCTTTTTATCATCCAGTCCTTATGTCACTGTGGGTTTCAAGTTGTCATCAAGAGGCACAGCGCAAGTTGCTCAATCTCCAGTCAGCCGAGCACACGCCGGGTGTGATCAACCAAAGGCTGAGACGGTGTGAACCGCGAGATGTATTTTTGGGTAGTCTGTTGTTGTTTGCTCATCGGAGTGTTAACTCCCCCACCTTACTGACAAATCACTCCCACAGATAAACAAAGACGGGAACGGGAAGAAAAGGACAAGTAGGATGGTCTGCGTATCATGCATGTCTATGCGTGTGGAGGCCGGTGTGTGTTCTTGCAGGGCCTGATGGTAATTGACATAAGAGATGCAGAGAGGTTTTCGCTTTCCTGTGGGCATTAGCCCATAACTGCACAGTCTGAGTGTTTGCACCTGTGAGTGTTTTTTTGCATAACTACTGTGCTCTCGGGGCTTCACTTTTACATTCCAACAAACACAACAGCTGACCAGATTTACTCTGAGCAGCTAATTTAGCCAGAGTGCAAATTACACCGGCACAATTGAAGAGTGATGGGCGGAGTGTGTTTGTGCTTTTTTTTTTTTTTTCCTCCAGCAAACAGATCTGCATCATGCAGGCATTCACTATGGTAAAAGGATAATCTTCTTATTCTCTTGTTTTAAACATACCATTCTGTGCAAAAGGCTATCTATTCTTTTCAATCATCTTTTGTCACACTACAATGTTTCAGAACACGAAACAAAATTGAATGTCAGACAAAGATAATCTGAGGAAATTCAAAATGCAATTTCCAAAGGATAATTTTATTTTATATGACAAACAATTGTTTAAACTAAAAAAAAAAAAAATCGTAAGTGCTCCATAATCCTAATAACTGGTTATGCAACCTTTGGTTGTCACAACTTGTAACAAGTCTTTTGTATCACTGTGGAGGGATTTTGGTCCACTTTTCTTTGAAAATTGTTTTCAAAAGTACACAGAGGAGTTTTGAACCCTGAGCAGGTTTTTTTTGTTGTTGTTGTTGTTGTTTTTGTTTTTTTTAAGTAATGCCGCAGCATCTCAAATGGATTTAACTTCAGATTAAGCTATTACTTTGATTAGGTCACTCTTAAACCTTTAAGGTCTATGTTTTGAGGCATAAAGAGGTGAAGTTGCTTCTGCTATTTGGATTATTGTCCTGCTGCATGACTCAAATGTTTTTAAAGTGAATGACAAAGTCCTGAGGTAGTTAGGAGCCTCAAACCATCACACTACCAGTGCTATGTCTGATTGTCAACATAATGTATTTTTTCTGAAATGCTGTTAGTTTTATGTCTGATGTAAAATGACACAAACCATTCAGAAGCTAATACCCACTCAAATAATGGAATGGTGGATAATTTTTAAGCACTCATTGTCAAGATTCAACAAAAGGAGCTGTTGCTTCTCACATGGAACAAACTTGATTTGGATAACTTTTTACCAATAATAATTATATGAAATCGCTTTACATATTTATTAAGGGCATCTTTGACATTAAAATTTGCTTGAGGGAGAAGAACAAGACATTTATTTGTCCACAGCAGTCTCAATGTCACAGTTTAACCACCAACTGTTATTTTACCTTTGGATAGGAGGCCACAGCCTTCTTGTGGCGAAGTAAAAACTCCTCTTCCCAACCCTGTGATTCACACCGGTGATTGCTCTGTTTTACACTCAACTGCCGGCCCCGCCAATAAACTCCTCATACCGGAAAAAATAGTCAGTATACACTAATGCTATTCAACTTAAAATGAGCTGCAAACATTGCACCTAATTTGCATGGTGTTAACTTGTGACTGTGTTAGATTAACACCTCAGAAGTATTAATATTAAAAAAAAAAAAAAAAAAAGTAACGTGTGAAAACGTGCAACACTGCATCTAAGTGGGATGTATATATTTAGAAAAAAAAAACAGTTTAAAGGTGGATGAGCTTTCTGTATTCTGATTAGAGTCGAGATAATCTCTATAAATGTGTTTCATTATAATAAGGTTAAGTCAGCCTTAATGATTAGACTGTCTACACCCTTCTATTATCCCCGATCAGCCATAATCTGCTGCATACATGTAATCTCAGCAAGATGATTCCAGCCCACAAAAGCATTATTATTGCAGCACATTAGGAAACCCATTCTGCATTTAACGAGCGAAAAGGCCAAAACCTTAAGAAGTGTGTCAAGGGACATGGCACTGGGACGGCTGAATGGTGACCAGACATTTTAAGTTATGTGAACAAAATATGTTAAGGATGCTTTTTATCCGACTTTCAAATCCATCTTAATTTAGTCCTCCTTTCTGGCAAGCCAACCTTTTCACTGTGAACACCGACGATTCCTTATCTCACACACCACGTCTTAATCCCATTGCAAAAAAAAAAAGAAGCAGAAAAAACAAAAACAACCCCAGATTAGAGTAATCAGATGCAGAGCCAATCAGGACTCGCTATGTAAAGTCTCCATTTGGGCAATATCAGGACGTTAGAAGTTGATGTATTTAATCAACTTGATCGTAACAGATGTTTGAGTGAAAAATGGGCCTTAGACCTTCAACAACTGGTATAAGCCGGCATTTAATATAGGGGTCAGTTGACATGCATGGTGTTAGAACAGCAATGGGGAAGAGTAATTTTGATTAAAGCCATTTTCTTACAAGTAAACAGCAATTTCTTGACAGCTGCATAACAACAAAATTAGACTTGACAGCATATTAGATCCTGTGAGTCCCCTGACAAAGAGGGAAAAACATCTTCCTTCAGTAATAGTCATATAAAAATATACATTCCAATAAGAAGATTCAATGTCAACTGTAGGAAGATTTACAAAACTACAAATAATACAATAGCGAAGGGACATAAACTTGATCTTTTTTCTGTTTGTTTATTGTAAAAACATAAAGTCTCTCAATTATATTCGCACTATATTATCAATGAAAAGAGACAGAATAACCAAATATCGACCACAATTCCTCACATAAAATTAAAAATTGATTTGAATGACTGAGGGAAACAAGTACAACCTCAGTCTGAATTCTGGCTCCCACAGAGCGATGTGTCCATATAGGTCATAGACCAGTCAATCATTTACAGATTCTCCTTACCGCAGCCATGCATAAGGCACACCTTTTCTGATGATCAATTTCTTAGAGTTGCTTAAGACAGTAAAAGCTACATCTTAAGACATATCTTAGGTTTGCAACATGATTCAGAAGTTTGGGAGAAACTTCGGTGGCCAGCTGAGTCCAAAATGAAGCTCTTTGGCATCAATTGTTTAACATAATCTCCACAATCATTCAAGTACAGAGTGGAACATAATATTTTAAAACTGTTTTTCTGCTAAGGGTTAAGAATGCCTTTATTGCATTGGGCCATGTAGACTAAAACCTTAAATATAACCCTTTTTCCCTATGCAAGAAGACTGGAGATGGGTTTTAAGTGGATCTTCCAACATGACTTTGTTCAAGACAACCAGAGTTTCTAAAGAAAAAAAAACACGGAGAGGCATGGAGTTGCCAAGCCAGTCTTTAGTCTGTGATTTTAAAGAAAATCCCTCAATGTAGGTGGAGCTTCGATTCACCAGTGCTGTCTGTAAACCGGGTAACAAACCTCAGAATACATCACTGTCCCACAGTCCTTGCAAAGAAAGGTCATCCACCAAGTTGTAAGTCAAGTTCACTTCAAGTGACAAACCAATTTGTAGAAAGAGATACACTGAAATTGAATGGGATGATTTTTATCTTATCTTGACCTGGCCAATGGCCAGTTGGTGTGAAAATGACAGATCCATCCAATAGTTTCCAAATCCAGGCACAAACACTGCTAAGTTACACTGAAGACAACACTCCTTGGTCTCAGTGAGATGTCAAAGGTTTTAAAAAAAAAGTTATTTAAAAATAATTTAAAAAATCTACAGAACAATTCTTTTTTTTTCTTTCTTTTTTTTTTACAGGCTGCAAAAAAGGGGAGTTAGACTTTAGTAGGTGCCAGTGAATGGGCTTCTTTACCGTTTCACATTTTTGCAGGTTTTGTTCCTGGCTTACTTTTACTAGAGCATCTGCATTTATATTATGTATTTATTCTGGATTAAATAAAAACTATCAAAAATCAAGGACCTTCAAATTTTTTTAGCGACAAAATCAACAGATTAACTAATAATTACGATTTCTAGTGTAACAGAAAATCTGTCTGTATGGCAGAATCGAGCTTGGACACATGTATGTGGTCTGTCTCAAAGCACAACTGATCAAGCAGCAGCTACCTGAGCAGGTGTTGCTCAAGAAATTATCTCATAAATAAGCTATATCAGAGCAGTTAATTAACCATCCCCTTTCTTCCCCCAAAACAGCAATGAAGCACCAAAAGACTGCATAATAAAATACATATCTAGGAAAAAAGCTTGGAAAATCTTAAAAAAAAAACAACAACAAAACAAACAAAATAAATAAATGAAACTGGAGAAAAGATAAAAAAAAAAAAAAACAGCAGTGGACTGGTATTGCCAGCTTGTCTTGTGCTCCAGAAGGAGCCTTGTGATACATTATGGTGCTGACGTTTCAAGGGTACTCGTTCTGAGAGGGTATTTAGGATAACTCCCTTAGATAAGCCGGCCAACATTTAGCAGACCTAGCGACAAACTGCAGCGTCTGTTCTCTGCCACATCAAGGAGACTTCATTACTGCCTCGATGTTCCTTAAGAGAAACTTCTTCCTAATCAGCAGTGTTTTTTGTGTTATTTTCCCAATGTGCCAAAGGGGCTGAGATGAAACATGACAGTTCTAATTAAGTGACTTTTTTTTATCTAAAGGAGCTGGGTGATATAGACACTGAGAGCAGCAGTTGATGAGGGGGTAATATGTTGTTTCAATAAAATTATGAGTTTGAGAGATAAATAGCAGGCAGTAGGAAGCTGTTTTATAAAAGATTATAAAGAAATAGTAATAAAAATAAATAAATAAAATATGTAAATTGCTATCAGCTTTGAGCATTTCACACATAGATATTAATCTGGTGTAGTAAGCATGCAATGTTGCTTTTTATTTGCTGATTTACGGCTAAACACCGCGACCAACCCTGACGTTAGCTCATGCTGTTCCAACCGAGTGAGACTAAAATGTGTTATCTTGTGATCAGACCTGCTGTGTGACTCCTCTGACAATGACAAAACACCTGAACAGACAAAAAAAGTAAAATATCACAAAAGAGAAGACAAGCATCAGTGAAGCCTCAACTCCAACAAACGCAGAAAATGTGATGCCTCTGAACCTGTATGACTTTCTACACCTTTTACCTTTTGTCATTTTGTATAATTTCAGCCCCATTTTATTTTTTCACAATATTCTACGTCGCTATTTGATTCCCTCTCAAACATCTACGCACTTGACAGATAGTCATGAGTCAAATTCAGTGTACCAGTTTTGCATCTTTTTTTTTTTTTACATATGTTTTACATGTTTGAACACACAACCACCAGTTTTACATGTGAGCCACTGTTCCTCCTTTCGACTGTTGAACGCAATTTTTTTTATGCGACTAGGTAAAGGAAAACAAAACCCACTTTTGAAACATATCTAACAATGTTTTACTTACTTATTTAATCATTTGCTTTAAGATGAACATTATTGTACAAGAAGATGTATTGTCGAGCCACAGTGGACAACCAGAGCAGGTCTTAATTGTAGCAAAGAATAAGAAAGGTTAGTAGCTCATGGAGATATTAATAAAATAAATTATCAGGATAAATTGAAGGATAATTAATTTTAAAAATGGTTGTTTTTGTAAGATGACTATAAATAACTTAAATTGAAATTGTGCTTCATATAGTTGTCAATGCAGTTATTTCATGTATTAATTATGCAGATATTCATAGTGTGAATTCCTTCAGACTTTTCCAAACTTTTGTTGGACTCCAGCTGTTTCGCAATTTCTGTGCCATTTCAATTTATGCAATATTAATATATATATTCAGCTCTTTCTGTCTGGATGCAGCACCAGGGTTTAGACAAATCCTCAGTTGTATAATACTAGCATCGCTACTACACAAAATATAAATTTTACATACCAAATATGACATGTAAAAGAGCGAATATTAGAAGGCATTTTAAACTGATTTCATTACTACATGAAACTTTATATATCAGAAAATTTGTCCTCCAGTTTTCACGTCTGTTATTCGCTATCCCTCATCTGTATTTCTTGAACGTTTTTAAATTGCTGCTACTTTCAACAGTTTGGTCTACTCATTCTGCTCGGACTGGTATTTTACAGAAAAGGGCACCTTTTTCCAGTTCATATTTGATTTCCAAAATTTTATATAATGCATGATTTAAAAAAAAAAAAAAAAACATCCAAAAGGTGACTGTCAATTTAAAATAAATTGTAAGTTATGTATGAAGTTCCTTATATTCACCCTGTCTTCTTTCACATTCACATCATCACTCACAGACATTTCTCCATCTGTTACTTCCTGACCTGAAGAGGATTTTCATGAAAACAGAGGCAATCTGCAACAAAGTAAAACTTGATCTCCAGTGTTGTCTGATTAGGAGCATCGCAAGTATGTTGTTACGCCTGCTTGAAGCCCTCCTACGTATCACTATGTAATGAAAAGGGAAGAGTTGCCGGGTTAAGTGCTGTGTCTCAGATATTCAGCTGGTTTATGTCCAGATGCTTATCAAAACAGCAGGAAAGGGCTCGATGATTTTTCATGAAGCAGACAGTGTGTTCATGCAAATGAAGTGTCTCTTATGAAATGAATATTAATCCGAGCACACAGTCTGCATACATGATGATTGATGAGTACCAGCACAGAAATCTAAGGAGATGAGCCAAGATGATTATAACTCAGGCCATCTTTTCTCTCGATCGTTGAGCTCCCAAAGCTTGCTGATCATTTAAAGATTAAGTGGTCAATCACATAATATTAAACATTTAATTCCGTAATCATCCCTTTCTAATACAGAGGGAAATATGTGGAGAGCCAAAGGTGGATGGAGAGTGCTTTTTTTTTTTTTTTTAAACACGCCATGCTCATCCCTGGAGCTTCACAACAAGAGCAGGAAGGCATTCACTCATACAATTGGTTTTCCACAAGGGACCTCAACACAGCTAGCCGGTGACAGGCAGATAATAGCACTAACTTCTGCCTGCACAGTCTCTGAATGGTCCAATATGATAGGCTTGTTGAGTGTGACTGATGGCTCGGGTTAAATAATGGGGCCGTACACGTTCCCCTCAATGCACACAAAGGCAGTGTGTACCCTCCTGACACACACAAATCACATTTCCCAACTTCTAGACAACGGAAGCACAATTCATTAGTGGGAATTACTTGCACACCCAATAAGAAACCAAGATGCAAAACAAATAAAGTAAATTAGCATCCCAAATATTTAACATTGCACATGCACACAATGGGGATGGGTTGCATTCCCACAAGGGAGACAAATTAAAGCACACAGGACTGAGCACACAAACGGGTGAGTGAGTGAATACAGATAGATGCATCGTTTTAAGGCAGAGCAAATCTGCCCTGAGATAGTTCTCCATTGTGATGCAAAGCTCAGCCGTTATCCATTTCCCCACATCTTCTTCTTCCTATCCTTTCTGCCCTTCTCTCTCAGCATATCTTCCCTAATGGATCTCAGACAAATGAACAGGGCCAGAGAAGAAATGAGGCAAGAGGCAGGAAAGGAAAAAAAAAAAAAAAAACAGACAAAAAAAAAAAAAGACATAAATGAGGATGTAAAGTATTGCAAGACAAGATGATGGTCATTAATTGCTACTTTATTGGGTACAATTCAGACACTGTTATAGACGCTCAGGTGAGGCGCTTCTTTGACAACCTTACCTGTTTGCCATCATTCATGCAGCAAGGCCAAGTGGCATGCTATGCCTGGCAACATAGCAAATCACAGAATTGGTCTTGAATGACATCTAAAAGGCAGTGTGTTATACTAGTTTATGGATTACTGTATTGCTGAAAAAAGTTATTATTTTTTTTTTTTTAAGTGTCAAAGAAAGCAAAAACTGTATTTATTCATATTCAATTTTTATGGATTTTAAATGTATAAACGTTCTAAAAACTTATTCTTGGAATCTAAATGTTTCTAAAACATTAAACTGGTGGTGGTACAGGAGTAAAGCGTGCGACCCATGTACGGATCCCTCAGACATAGTCGTGGACGTGTCACGGGTTCAAGTCTCGGCCCATTGGCCTTTGCCACATGTCTTTCCCATCTCTCACAACCCGCTTTCCTGTCGTTTCACTATCAAATAAAGTCCACTAGAGCCAAAAAATTCCTTTTGTTAAAAAGAGAAAGAATTGAAACAGAAATAACTTTGGGCCGAGGCAAATTCACCTGTGGCAACAATTGAGTGAATCAACATTTGTAGCCAGATATAGAATGGTGTTACAAAAGCACACAGGTCATTCCTTTTTAGTTACTCTTCTTTACTGCAAGCAGATGAACAATTTACCCGAATAACTAGTTAGCAAAATGAGTGCATGTGCTATCAGGAAGATTTCCTCAACAGGACACATTCCCTGGAAGAAAAATCTCACTGAGCGGCTGCTTTGTTCTCTCTTTCAGGCATTTTTGTTGTCATGGGAAATTTGCCTTATGTCAAATACCAACATTTGGTCATGTAACATTTTAGATTATAAAATCTAGTTTCTGAAAACTACAGAGCAAAAAAATAAATAAAAAAAAATAAATAATCACATTGTAAACCTATGAGAACTGCAAAAAATTGACAATAAGAACACAATAAGGCCTTCTGAATTTACAATATGCCGAGCCAAAGCATTTTGACTAAGAGCCATTCTGCCAACATAAATGGTACATCACAAACTCACACATCTCAATGTGAGAAACAAAGCCAAACCAACCTATTTTTCTAATCTGGTGAACATCTGTTCACAAAATCCTCCATTTTTTTTTTTTTTTTGTATTTGGGTTTTACAGATATCCATTTCCTCCCGTTTCATGTTTCAACTAACTATATTTGCATAATTCTACAACAGACACTTCATTCTCTGCCAGATTTAAGAATGGGGCGAAAATTACGACACACACAGAGACATCCACAGACACGCAGAGACAACAACAGCAATTTCAGCTCACCCTCCGAATCAGGGGTACAGCAAATTCCAATGTCAATAACGCAGATCCCACTGGTGCATGCATTTCAATATCATTATCTGATGCTGAGCCGAGTGCAGAGAATATAATGAAATCTTAAAACATGAATTTCAGAGCATCCCCGACTCTGCAAATGTGATGCACATTTTCGACAACCAAATTATGCATCATGCTGCACGCACTCAATACAGACTTGATTTCAATGTTAATTCTGCTTTCCATCCATCCCGTCCTGCGTGTCCGCGTTAGCATTGTTGACCAGAAATTGCAATGCGTGCTTCAAGGTGGCGTAATGATTGTAACATAAGTGGCAAGAATATGATGTAAATGGTCTGGAAATGAGAGGTATGACTGTGTCACGGGCAACCACAGTGGTCAGGACCACAGGGAATTCAAATGGGTTCCACCTGGAATCCACTCACGACTCAATTAGACAGAGGGCAGAAGAAAAAAGGGGGGAGTAAAGAAGGGAGGAAACGAGGAAAGGTGGGGCTGGGGGGGAGTCCAGAAACAGAGAGATGCAAAGGTTTAAACAGAAGGCATGTGTGTTTATATACATGCCTAGATATGTGGCCTCTGAATTTATAAGTTATACATAGAGGTCAGTTTCTGGAAAGGATTTGTTTATATAGGCTGAGGAACAGCTGTAAAAGCAACATTCGAGAACTAAACCAAAGTGAATGGACTCTTTAAACTTTTATTATTTTTAATTTGCAAACTGTATAATAACACTAACATTAGCCACAAACAGTAACAAATCAGAGTAGGCCAAAAACAAATGTTGATGCAAGACTCCTTAGTGTGATGATTCTACTGCTCAATTCATGATGTTAAAAGATTCTTTATGAACGTACATATTGATTATGTTTGTAGCCAACACATTTGTTTCATTAAAATTGCGATTTCCAAACATGACAACGTATTTATCAAAAACACACTTTAATTTCAAAGAAACAAGAAGACAGACTTATTGCAAACCCAAGCAACTTTTACTGAAAAGAAAAAAATAAAGACAAACAATTTTGGCAAACTCGCTCGGCCTTTCATTAAGTGGACGTTCAGTGACTTTCCTCTATGCGCAAATATCAATACAACAGTGTGAGGTAAAAATCAATGCAGCAATAAACTGTCTTGACCCTGGAATATAAAAACTCTCTGACTTTGTGATGTGATCTTTAACAAACTTTCTCTTCGAATTATTTGACTCAGACTGGCAATTATACAAAAATCGTGTTGTCAGTAAGAGCCTTTCTACTAATTACTAAGGACGATACAACCAGATTTCCATGTCATCAAAATAAGAAAGGGAGTGACTTTGATAGTAGGTTGGTTCAAGATTATCTGGTTTGAGTATTTCAGAAACTTATAATCTACTAGGATTTTTATGCACAATATCTCTCTGGTTCAATGTTGGAATACATGTCCAACCATTAATGAGTACACAGTACTAATGTTCTGTTATCCACTTCAGCTCACCATGTCACAAAGCACCATGTTACAAATCTTGTTTACTCGTCCATTATTAATATTTATTTCATAAAATCTCAAATTGGTTTCTTTAACATAACAGTGAGTTCACATTATGCCAGATCTCAATTCAATATATGTAATGAGAGGTTCCTATCATGGCTAATAAATCTGAAGCAAAAGTCTAACTTTTACATGGACTTGAAATCTTTGAGGAATGTGTTTTTGTTTAATCTCTAACCCCAGTGAACTAAATTAAGGCAGTTCTGAAGGGAAAGGAGGGCCTAAACAAATACTAGCAAAGTATACCTAATAAAGTGGTTGATGAGTGAATTGTCTGCAGGATTTATTCTTGAAAGTGTGGATTTGCAGGCCATTGTTAGCATATGTTTTAAAAGCACTGATTTAAAAGCAGGTTGACAAAAGTGAAACATTTAGGGAATGCAGGAAAACCCAAAACAAACATTCCTGCCTCTCCATATTTGTCTCATTTTGCCCAACAATAGACAATTACCCTGCTGAACCAGACTTTATTATTCGCCTGATGTTTAAGGGTAAATATACCTCCAAACATCACTGACACAAAAGGTCAGCGGTCATAATGGTGAATTTCTTTGTTGGTTCGTTTTTTTGTGTCCTCTGGCAGCTTTCAGAAAGCGCTGCCTGAAATGTGAGAGAGCTCCTCTTGTCAGGACCTCAATGACCCGGCTTTGGAGTGATCGATTAGACAGCAAGAACAAACTTGCAAATGGCTGATAGTACCTTCAAGAACTGGCTTTTCAAAAAGCTCTGCAAAAAAAGAAAACCCCGACAGACGGGAAACACGTCCATACTCTTCTAGAATAAATCCTTTGAAGAGAAATAGATGTCTACCTCTTTAGTCTTCTCTAAGCTCAACTTATCACAATATGCTGAGACATAATGCGTTATAATTGGGAACCTTTTTGCTTACCCAAGCTGAACATAAAAAAGTGCAAGGCACTTGGTGGGGGTGTGTAGAGAGCTCCTCTGACTCAGACTAGCAGAGAATGGAGTTTGATGAAAGCCTGATTGGTCTGGGCAAACATCGTCACCAGGTATGTCTCCCGACAAAAGGAGCAACACTCTCCTCTCTCAACGCAGCAAACGCTCTCATGTCAAACAGAGCGCGGCTGTTCTCGGGGAGCTCGGCGGCACCACCTGGATTATATCAACTTCAATCTAAATGTCGACTGAATTTTAAGGAATTTATTTCTTCTTCTACCTCCTCTTCAGACGCTTTTTCCCCCAGTGTGCAGCAGCTACTCTACATCCACCTCCTCATATATTTTATACATTACTCTGCTTGTGGTAAAAAGTGCCTCAGCGTTGCATAAACTCTCACTCAAACTAATGGAGTTCTTGTGTAATTGAGTGAGCAGCATGAACTCAGACGCTGCACAACTTACAAAAGAACCCATTTAGGACATACCAGTTTAATTTCACTAGATGCTGACTAATTCTAATTAAGCCATTAAAAGACTTTTGTGAAGCACAAATCTGCAAGCACAAGGGATTCAATGAAGTGATTTGGGAGCTCAAAGAGAGGAGAACAAAATCTGCACTGCTGATGCCATCAATGGTCGCTCTATCCGTGCACTGTGTGAAGATGAGGGGAGGTAAAGTAGTCAGATTTTTCAGTTATCATTTCAGGAGAGCACCCGATGTACTTAGAGAAGAGGATACTCGGTGACCTGAGTGAGTCTTTGTGTTTATATGCACTCAAACACTCTTTGGTAACCATGTGAATATGTGGAAACCCACATACGGGTGACCTTACTCTGTGCCTCTTGGCTGAACTCTACAATGCGTTTGGGCTGGACTCAGCATGCGACCTCTCGAAATCTAAAAGTGGAGTTCTCCTGGGGTGAGGCAGCCACATTAAGATCAGAGGGTAGATTGCAAATGTCAAAGTACAGGAACAGGCTCTTGAAATGCTGTGATTGGTGCGACTCAACAAAAAAAGTGTGTAAATATACATCAACTGGATAGATAAGTCTGTACCAATGAAGAGTCTTGATAAAGAACATTCTATAGGCAAAGACTTGAAAATGTAGAACTTTAATATGAATACAGGGCAGTCCTCTTTTCTTCCAGTAATTACCAATAATAGTTTCACCTGTTTAAACTCGAGACCTGTATAAAAGACACTTGTTCATGCAATAAATCATACTCCAACTTACTCACCATGGGCACAACCAAAAACCTAAATGTACAATATGTGCACTATATATATTAGACATTTCCATCCAAAAGGAGCAGAATTACTCTTTTCATTATTTCAGATTCAGCCTTGCATTAAAAAAAATAGAGCGCAAACAGGAGAACAAATATATAAAGGTCTAGCTTGTTCATACACACCTCATCAGTATAAGTATAAGATTTTGTGTCTGTTGGCGGCATCCATGCACTCCAACACTGAGTGTATACATACACGTCTTAACTTCTCAACAAATACTTACACAGCTGGTTCCTAAAAGTTTGTGTCCTCCTCGCTTTGTCTGTATAAAACATGATTTAAATGACATGGCACAGGCCCATCTGGACTTAGTGATCCAGCTCCAAGCCTTAATTGCACCCTGGTGTCATGTTTTTCGTCTACTTATGCCACGGCCTCAAACACAATTCAATTCTTTTCCTGCAGAACAGATGAGAGCGAAGGAGTTGGTAATTACTTTTAACTTTCTAGAGTTAAGCAACCAGATATGCAGCAAAGTTGTACAGCAACTTTGTGCTTAATTCTGTTAATGAGGCTTCCTTCTGTTGACGTTCAACTCCCAGTTCATGGCTTTTTGCCTGATCAATATTAAATGTGTCGATGCAGTCTTTGGGAGCAAGTTATATTTACTTCAGCCAAAGACATTGCCCTTGGCTAGTGCAGCCAAAGGTAATATCTGCAAAAGACATCTTGTAGACATAAGGTCTATAAGAGACATCTTACCAAATTATTTAAGCTAAAGGGATAATTTTCCTTAACCATTTAATACTGTTTAGAAAATATTTGCAAACTCAATGATCCATGTCTGACCTCATAGATCCATCTAAGCAAATCTATATGGATCCTCTTGCATTGTGTTATTTTCATAATTGGTAATATTTAAGTGTAATTCACACAAGATTGCTACCATGTCAATTATTCTAACTTCTATATAAACCAAATATAATTTGAGTCAATTACGATCAGCTCGACAAGGACTTATATGAGATTGTAATAGTATAGCAAGTTTAAATAAAAGCACTTCACTTTCACTGTTTTACAGTATTATCATCTACATATATTTATTTAACATTACAAAGCAGTATGAGTATTAATTTTCTTCCAGTCATCTGACTGGTACAATACACCAACAGTTGGGGATGGGGCTACACTGAACTACTGCCTGGTCTGTTCTGCTGAAGAAAACCAGCCCATGCCTGCTTTGAAGCGGGCAGGAATCAGAAGATCAGACAGACTATCTTATCAAAATGTGCCATCGCTCTTATTTCCTACTTGTGGTTAATGGTAGTCTGTCAGTTGAGAGTCAAGAGATCTATTGATGTTTGAGCCAAAAGGACAAATGGGCATTTTGCTCTGAAGAAGTATGCAGAAAAGTTAAGGCCATAATTCTTTTCTGCCTTCACAGTTCCTTTAAACTCGTGTAAGTGTCAAAACAGTTCGACCACATCTAAATCATTTTGGCACCTGCACCAATATGAAAGTGGGCTCTTTTTGCACCGCCGATGATCCTCTTTGATCAAAAACTCTTTAAAATAGAACGATATTGACTACATTTCTGGGGGAGAGCTGTCAGCCACCTCTAGAGAGGTGGCAAAAACTTGGCTGGAAAGGGGATTTTCCACCCTTCTTTCCTTTCTCTTTTCATTTTCCTCATTTCATTTCTGTATCAAACTGACATTGGAATGTTATTCAACCTGCACAACAGCCCATCAGGAGCGTGTGTTTGAGAGGGGGCTACCATTAAAGCAAACTTTGAAACTCTATCCTACTCTTGCGCAATCCCTCTGAAAGCCCAACTTCCAAGTTAAGCCAGCCAAGAAAAGTAGTTTATTTCTTGTGGTGGAAAGTTACTACAAGTTAACATCTGCTGATCATGTTATATTAAATGCTTGTGAACTCTCACCAAAAGAACTATTTGGATTACATGTTGTTTGGGTTCAAGTCTCAAACTGGGTTAAAGTCCCAGAGAGAGAAAAAGGAACCATTGATTTCTAGGTTAGGGTCCTAGTGAAAGTCCTTATCGGTAAATAAGGCAGGTATTTTCTAGAGTTTGGGTTTTTTACATTGAGGGAACCAAACCTTTAGAGAACCCTAAAGACCTTTATCGGAAATAAAGGCCCCTCTTAGAGGATTAAGAGGCAGAGCGACCACAAAGCTGATTTGTTGGATTCTGTGAAGACGTTTGCAGTCTAAAGAGGATATCCCACCCAATTCAGAAGAATGGGTCAAAGTGGTTCCAGAATGCAATCTCCTCCTCAGGGTGAATTGTTTGATTATATGAAAATGAGAAAATGAAAAGAATAAAAATGCTGAACATAAATCTTTTGTTGATAAATTACAGGCCTTAATATGTTTTTTTTTTTGTGTGTGTGTGTTTGAATAAACAAATGATTTTAATTCTTAAAAGGATCAATCAATCAATTAATCAGTTTTATTTCATACTAAATGCAGCTCAAAGTGCTATGCAAACAATTAGCCCTCAAGTTTCTCTGGCAAACCCTTCAGCAAACAGGAGCTATAATACTGGATCGATAATAAATTACTATAAAATGACTATATAAAGCTTTATAATCACGCAAAAGGTTAAAATGAGATTTATAAATACATATGTACATGTAAAATACAAGGAAAATGACGAAACAAACTAATTAAAAGACAACTGAGAAAATTCTGAAGCTTCAGTAAATTTGGTAATTACAATTTAAGGAAATAAACACAAAGAGGACTGACTGCACATTTTTGACTGTGATGAAATTTTGACTGACTCCAAATTCAGTGTCTGTTTCATGTTGGAGTGAATGTTTATTTGTCTGCTATGCTATGTGTTTAATAAGCGTTGTTTACTAGACTGAAAATTTGTTACTGATTGATTCAGAAACTTAAGTTCATACAGGAATATTGCATGACATGAGATCTTACTTTACCTTCAAGATGGTACTTTTGTTTTTGATTTGGATTTGTTCCCACCTTTAGTTTCCATAACAACGCTCAACGTTACCACCCCTCCCTTTGAGTTTCAGAGAGAGTTTAGGAAGAAAGAAAAAACCTCACCGTGCTTACCAGAATGAATAGATATTTGTAAAATAATCGAGTGGACTAAAACATAAAATTTTTATTGTTAGTATTTACACACTGAAAGTTAATAAAACAGTTTAAATGCTTTTTAAATATTTTCTGTACTTTGTAGATATAAGGAATTTATTTCTAGAAATTAATGTTCAGAATGACATATAACACTGTTAAGGAAACCAATGCAAAATTTAAACTATTTTGTAGAATCCAATCTTTTCTCTTAACTTAAAAAAACATTTATTTTCTTGTGTGCCATGCCAAACTCTGTCCTTTTGACTTGGACCACAAGCAAAGAGGGGTCTCTGAGACGCTCTATGTTTCTGGCACAGAATTCATCGACCAGTTGGTTTCATCTCAGGGGGGAAGTCTGGACTGGGGAGGGGGATTCTGCATAGACACATATCCAATACACAGCTGACGTCTTAGAGGAGCTGGTATAATAACATCATTTTTGCAAAACATTTCAGGTACATCTTATATTTGTTACTCAGAACAGCCATCTAGAAGGATGGAAAAATAATGATCACCTTGTCCACAACATTGATTTGGTGACAAATTTATGAGTGGGTATTGTTAAACAAGTCTTGGAAAAGGGTTGGCATACAAATCACTGCATGAACACTGCCTCAGAGCTAGCACAATTACAGCCGTCTGATTAACAGATTAACGTAGAAATCCCAGAACACGAGCTGCCTTCCCTCTCAAAATCTGGTGTTTCAGAAAGTTATCGAGCTTGATGTATGCTTCCAAAGTATTGTAACTGGGACAACATTGAGGGTTAAACAAAAAAGCATTTTTTGCACACATAAAGATCTAAAAAAAACGTTAGAAATCCCTAAAGGGGTTTTTATTAAATGTTTATAGACGTATCTCAGCAGCAGAAGATGATTCTCTTGGTTTTTTATTTAGTGTATTAAAAAAATCTGCTGGTCCCTGAGGCAGATGTTTTATAGAATATAATTGCAGAAATGACTATTTGTTTCTTTCATCTGAAAAATAGAAAGGGCTTAACTTCACAACCCTGTAGGCTGCGCTCACTCAACTTTTCATAATTATTCTTGGAGAAAGCACTCTGTGAATGACCACCTTATTTAGTGACTTTTTGTGGCTTACTCTTCTTGTGACTAGTCAGTGAAGGGCCATCGCTCTCAAAACAGTCACAGTGGTCAGTGAAGGCTTTTTAATTATTTCTCCATTAGGTATTACTCAGATTTTCGAAGATTTTAATGGATATCATGTACTACATGAGGACAAAAAGACAACTACAGCAAAAATAGAAAAATAGACCCAAATCTGTCTCTGCTAATACTCTGTTGAAACCTGCCTTTCATTGTTTTGACAAATCAAAGTCTCTTAGCTTTACTGGAGACTGATCTTGACATCCTGCGCTGCTGTGTTCCTGTTTACTGTTTTCCAAAGAGAAGAGAAAGCCTACGAGCATGAATCACAATCATTTCTGCTCCAATCACTGCTGCCGTCTTATCTGCATAAGAGCAGCACTGACTCTGACACTGCATGCTGCCCAAAGCTGAATCAGCCATCAGTCCAATCACATAGGCCCACGTTTGTGTGCGTGCGTGTATGTGTGCATATATTCCCACGGCTAATGCAATTTCACAATATCAATAGGTGAACAAATTGGATGCTGAAAACGAGATGGGAGACCGTAATTAAACTACCTCCAAATGAAAAAAAAGAGAAAAATAATATAGTAAATCAGGTGCACCAAACTGGCTGGATGGTTTTAAACTCTGATGGTTTTAAACGCTGAAACAACATCCATATGTTCAACCCCTTTGCCACTTCTCACATACTAGTCTATATGAAACAAGACTAAGTCAGCCCTGCTTCTCCGTCAGTCATTTTCTTGCATTCCTTGCTGTGGTGTAAGGATCTGCAAAATTTAAATAATGGCCGGGATATAGTTTCATTCAGGGCAGGATCACAAGCGATGCATGCAAAACGTTCTCCGCAGACAACCTCTCGCATCCAGAAAGCTGTCACCGCAGCGGAAAAGGTGCGTATAGAGTAAAGTGACACAGAGAAATGTCTTCTGTTCGGTCTGACTCTTCAAATCATTATTCAGACTGAAGCACACCTCCCTGAGCCAGGCTCGTATCCGCGCATTAATGCTCACTGCAAATAAATCAGTAGATTTGATGTATTTCTTTTATGCTCCATCAGGACATTTTCTTCAACTATCAGCTAAATGCACGAACCAAACCATTCTAACATTTAAATTAATATGGAGTTAAAGTTTGTACCTGTACTTCTTTCAGATGTTAATTCCAGCCCATCCACTGATTTACATCAGTGAGGTAATAAGAGGAAATGTTAAGACGGAAATGACCCAATAGCACATTTTGGTAAAAAGATTCTGGGACCTGTTTTTTTTTTTTTTTTTAAGATAATGTGAAATAAGGCTGGGGTGTGCTGGCTAAACATCTGTTGACTAAGTTGCAGCATTGCAAAAAGTCATGTGTCAGTCATAAGAAATATGAGCTCAACAGCAGTGTGTCGCATTTTTAATTTGTTCTGAAAATGATTGAAAAATATGTCTTATGTAGAGCTTTATGACAAATCAACACCCACAACAATCAAAAGACACCATAAAAACTGTGAAAACAACGAGGCCTCAGTGTGTTAAATATATTATCACTAAAATAATTTCACAGGTTTAAGACCATTTAAGACATTATTTTGAATATGATGCCTATGAAGATTTTTTTTATAAAACTGTTAATTATTCAGAAATAATTTCAGTAAAATATGTTCAACATAACACAAAGTCATATTCTAACTTGCATGCACAATTGGCATAATGCTGAGCAAGAACAGATTCCTAGACACATTTAGCAACAGCAACAACGGAAAATCAGTTCCTCAGCGAAATCTTTTGTTTTTTATTTCTTTAGTATTTTTTTTGAAAGTAACTCATGTTGGCACGTTGCCTATTTTTCAAGCACCATGTTTCTACAATGCAGCACACACAAGGTGCACTTGGCAAAGTCAACGCGCGTCCCAGTTGATGTCGCACCCCATCAACAGCATGACCTGCACATAAAACACCGTAGCGCTGTAGTTAAGCCAAGGACTGACGATTGGCACGTGTTTCCTTCTTAAATTGAGTGTGAGCATACATCTGTTCTCCTATAGAGTTTTTGCATAACAGGAAACGAGAGCTAACTGCAAACATCAATTCCAGACAAACATATTGACTAATGATGTCTGAGCGCTGAGCTGCAGTTACAAATGATGTTTTCCTGGAAGGAAAAGAACAAAAAGGAAAACAAAGTGCTGCTTAAATTTAAATTATGTGTTGAACAGTATCTGAATGACTGAAAATAAAACTACTTAGAGCCTGCAGTTTTTTACAGGGCTCCTCTATTCCGCATATGGCCAGTTATTTACCTGTTATTACTTTCTAATAGGGCAACATATCCTGGGTTGTGCTGTCAAACAGCGAGGAAAAAAAATTAGATCATCTTACTAAATTAGCAGAAACAAGGTAGTGCCTTTTGCAGCGGTGTTAAATTGTTCAAATATGTATCCAATGGTGTGAAAGTTGGCCTTCCAACACGTTAATTATTAATACAAAGGGACCCTGTGTTTGTAGGAAAAAATGAAGCAGTTTAAATTAATGTAGTGTGCGCCTTCACAATGCCATATGGCCTTCATATCAACTTTCAGCAGTTGAGTCTGTAAACTGATGGACAAAGGGATGAACCCAAGCTGTCTGTGCTAAAATGAGAAAAGCTCATCAGAAACAATCCCTCCAGCTATCGCTTTCACAAAGTTTATTTTTCTTCTAAATATCTCGGCAAAGGTTACAAACCCCGGCTCATCTCTTGCTTTGACAACATGAGGCGTACAGCAGAGGCCAGTTAATGTTTGTCTAATGAAAAAAAAAAAAGAAGAAAAAAAAGCACAACATCCAACATTTTTTCTTCAAAAGTTCTTCTACAAAACAATAAACAGTCAACACAAATAATATGAGGAAAGTGATTGATATTCTGCATGCTGAGGCCTGGATTCTCTAGGGCAAAATGGAAGATTGCTCCTTTCAGGTCAGGGGTCAGTCTCCTGGACCCTGGCGTCTTGTCCATGAGTAGTAACAGAACAAAGCAGGAGATCTACAAAAAAATCTAGACTTTATTTGTTGTGACACAGGGGGGCTTGTCTGGTCTGATAGCTTAAGGAGGTAGTTTTATGCATTTTCGAGCCACATAGTGGCATTTTATAGTATTCAGTTGTCATAAACACTCTGGAAATAAAAAAAATAACTTAAAAGAAATCTGACTCCGCATTACAGTAATTGTTCTTGGTCTCTTTAAGAAGCTCTCATCCTTTCCAATGCTCCCCGTTCAGCATGTCATCACAACAATGCTCCTCCATGATCCCATTTAAATCTTTCTTCGAGCTGCTGGACTGAGAAGTAGTTTGTTTTCGGAACAAACATCACGAATAGGTCCATATAAAAAATTTACCCAAATCTCAGATAAACAGAAGACAATAGGTAGCTAGTTAGATGAATACTATACTAGAGCTGTTAATGCTAGCAGAACACATCAGACTTTCCTGAAATTAGGTGGTACCGAGGCAAACAAAAAAAAAAAGGTGCTGAATTTCACAACATATTTTGTATTTGTTATGTTCTTTTAGGAAACCTAAGAATTTTCCCTAAGCTGTAGCATAATTAAGAAGATCTATACTTTTTCCATCTCAGCAGCAGTTGTCATGCAAATAACATTCTCTGCTGGGATATTGATTGGTTGGACAGATGCAAACAGCAGGTTCCAATGGCGACACCATGTCTGCATGTAGAGAAAAGTAATATGAACTGATGAGCTTGGTCTGGTTCAAAACACAGCCCATTTAATGCGTTTCTCTCCCTGAAATTAATGGTGAAACAGCATGCAGCAGATCATCAATTTAAAGTTTCTTTAACTCGATATTACCGGGTCCTTGAAAGTTGCATACGTGCCAGAACAAGTTTGAATGAAGCATTTTCATATGAAAAAAATGCTTAAGATGTGGCTTATCTTGAAGAAACTTTTATTATTTATAAAAAGGATTTTAAAAATTATAGCAGATAGCAAAACAACATATGAAGTTCCAGATACTGAAATGTTTTTACAGACTAAAGTTAAGAGGAGAAAAGCGAAGCATTTCATCCTAAGTCCTGTACTGCACCAAAAACAAAAAAAAATCAGACAGGAAAGTCAAAAGGCTTATAATTCAGTCCAACCATTTAAATCAGAGATCCCAAACAATGCCTACCAAACATTGTTATTTTGGAAATAAAAAGGAAAGATACCAATTTTCTGTATTTTGTAAAAAAAAAAAAAAAAAAAAACAAGATCCACTAAAAGAACATCCACGATCCCCTGGCAAAGGAAGGCGGATTATGATGTACAAGCAAAAGCTCGGGGAAATCCAAACCTTTGGACAGTGCGAAGGAAAATGATTTACAACTAGGATTACGGCGGAATGAAAGGATTGTAATTGTATGGATAGAAGAGGGGGTGATTGTTACAGTAACTGCAGTTTATCTACATTGTCCTCTTCAGTAAAGTAAATATAGAGCATTTCCGCATAGAATATGCGGAAATGAATATGAACTAAGAAGTTTTTTTTATTCCCCTTCAGACAATCTTCTCCTGTGAGCAATATGCTGGAAATAACTCCTAAGTCCACCACTGAGGGCCCTCCATGACACATCCAGAGAAACTGGATCCGTTATCATACACAGCTTATCTCCAAATACTTTATCTGAGAAGCTTGCTTCTTGAGGAAAAGAAATAAAAAACTCTCTTTCAATGTATTATTTTTTTGCATTTTTCCACATACTGCAGACCCTTGCTGTGGGAGAGAAAGATTTTAGATCATGAATAAAATACAAATTTTATGTGAGCTGGACATGGCAACCGCAATATGCTCTCTAAAGACTGCGCCAGTTCAAATTTTAGACAAAGACATAAATAAAGTTTTCTCTCCGCCCCTTTCGGGCCTTTTTATGTCCAGTCGGACGTGCGTCTATTTAGCTAAAAGCACAAGAAAAGGCCGGGGCCATTTTTCAAAAATTGATGACGGCCTCACATAAATTATGCAAACTTTTGTCCTTGTGCCAAGCAGTGCATCTACTGAATAATAATTAAGAAAGGGACTTGGGGGATATGAGCATGCAGAATATGAACCACATGCCGATGTGCCCCGTCTTCTATGCCCGGAGCAAAGCAAAGGAGAAGATTGTGGGGAATAAATGGAAACAAATTTGACGACAATTGACTGAACTCTTGAGTCCTCTCTCTCTGACATTTTGTTCCTCTCAAACGAGCATCTGGAGTTTGGTAACTGATGACTGCTTGGCGGTTTCTTTAAACGGATCTGACATTTAGCTTTCACCCTTTTTATAAGTGAACAGCTTTGTAATGCATCTCATGGCTTGGATAGACTTATCAATGTACTCTTGGTAGCGCTTAAAACAACAAAGTTAAACAGCATCAGAGCTACAGTAGCGCAAAAAGAACAAAATCTGTTAGACCGTATCATCCAGGTTTAACAATTACTGAATACTTTGTTAAAAGCAAGGTGAAACAAACTTTGTTATTTTTAAAACAGATACAGAACACTGGTGTCAAAACCTCTTCAGTAACTTTTACAAGGACACGATGTTGCGAAATCACACCGCTGGTGTGAGCAAAGCGGCAGAAGGATAGTTGTAGGTGATTGGATATGTAAATGCAATTACTTTATTTGCTAATCTGCATGGTGTCCCCCTTTGGCAAGACAAAGGTGTCTAATTCCAGGTGAATCGGATCCCTTTTTGTACCTGAGGGAAGTGAGCTGTGGCTTCATTAGATACGCAGTTTCCTTTGCCTTGTTTTATGCACTCTAGAGTCTAATTGGAGGGAGATCTTAGGATTTAAATTGCTATAGCCTACTTAAGCTATAAGTAACATTAAGCTGAGTCAACAAGAATCCCTTTTCCAGAACATTGTATTGATGCTGCAGTAGGTAACTTTCATAAAAAAAAACAGTTTTACTATTTCTTAAAACTGTCACTTTGTCCTCAGAGTATAGTATGAAACACATAATCTGTGAAGAAAAAAAACTGAGCTCCTCTATCTTCACTCAATAGAACTAGTACCATCTGCACAAATACACTGCTCTTGGTCAAAACCAAAAAAAAAAAAAAAAAAAGACAGGCCAGGAAGAGGGTTTCAGCAATCTTGAGCTTATGCTAGGGTAGTGGTTCCCAAAGTGTGGGGCGCGCCCCCCAGAGCAGTGCCATTGCAGGGGGGGTGCGAGAAGCAGTATGGATGAATGAAGAAAAAAAAAACAGTGAAACAGAGAGTGTTTCACTGTAAAGATGGTTTGTAGTGTGTTTTGTTGCAACCTGAAGTGTGAAATGAGCTTCAGTGGAGTTTGAAAACAAGATGTGTGTAGGTTTATGTCTGGTTGAACGATGTGTGTGCCCAGATGATTTTTTTTTTCTGTTTTGGGAGGGATTTTATTGTAATCCATAGGGGGACCCAGAAGAAAATCTTTGGGAACCACTGTGTTAGTGTTAGAATGTGAGCAGCACCTACACAAGAATGATTGACGGTGCCGAGACCTTCCACTTGTATTTTTGCAAAAATGTCAAAAAAAATATTTTTTGACATTTTTACATCTTACATTTTATTGATATACCTGACAAATAAAAACTCAAAATAACCTTTATTTATAGGGCAATAATGAAATGATTGACTAAACAGCTTGGCCTAAAAACCCTGGCTGGAAACAGAGGTAAAAGATCACTTTGGCTTTATTCAAAGAAATTACATTTTAGAATGATATTTTATTTATATAAAACTGCTACATATAAATACAACAGTACAATGTAGTAAAAATGTCACCACGCTCTTCTGTCATTGTTCCTAAAACAAAGCACCTTCGGTCAATAGCTTTCTTGCGATGCAAATGTCAGCAACAAAAGAAATAAGCATATTTCCCCAAAATATAGAATAATTTCTTTAGACTTACAAAATGCATCTCTCGGAGGACTAATGTGCTTTTTCAGGACAAACTCCCTCCTTGGCCATCTAATTGAAAACCAAATACATTTCCACAAATAAATGAATACATTAGTCTGCATTTTCAGTGAATAGCAGTTTTTGACTTTCCTTTGTGTAATTCAACAGGCAATCTGTTTTATTGTGCAAAACAAGAGGAAAATAGATGATTGATTTATGAAAATTCCCTCCAACCAGATGACATTTGTCATATCAATAGCACATCTGATGAAAACAATAACCTGTTTTTCATGACTGGCAGAGCCCAGTGGTAATAAACACCACAAAGTAATGCCGCACGCAGGTAGTTTCATTATGAGAAAGAAGAGCTTTCATGGCATGCATTTAGATGTTAGGGGTCTGTAATTCAAAACCCAAATGCCTAGTCCTTATCCACTAAACAAGATGTGATCACAAAGTAAAGAGAGACTGACGTGCTTAAAAATTTGCGCATAGAGAGTCCTGCACACATCTGCTCGTCAGTGAGCCTGTTGGAAACTGTCACATGCCTGGCAGGTTCTGTAACTTGAGCAGATGGCGCACCGCAATTAGGCCCGCCAAATCTTTCAATCAATTTTCTGTAGGCCACATGAAGAATGAGGACGTAGCTTGGCTGATTCTTTTACGCCAATGTGTCCACTTCCTCCCAACATTCTGAAAAAATATTTTGCTGTTGCATCCTCATAATCCCAGTAGTTTTATTGTTTCCCTCATTTTTAACGAGCTACAGTACAACACCTTTTTGTTTGTTTGTTCTGTTTTATTTTATCCGTCACTTTTTGTGCTGTTGAGAATCTCACCACACCCTGTTTTTCTCCTTCTTCTTCTTCTTCTTCTTCTTCCCCTCACTCTTGGCTCTTTTAACCACTGGTCTAAATGGAACACTGTACATAACTGGAGACAATAGCCAAGCACAAGTGTTTCATTCACACCCAATTACTGTGAAAGGGATTTTTCATGCCAGAAATTCGCAGAGGAGCACAATAAGGGTGTCAGGGAGGAACAAGATATCCCTGGCGTTTTACATTCTGTCCCACGTTCCCCACACAAAGAGAGATGAAAGGCGATCTGGTGTATCCAACACCGGTCAGGGCCATTAGCCAGAGCCGTTTAAATAAGGATGACTCTAACTGAGGTGCTAACAGGGACTGGAAACATCTGCTGCTTGAGCTGGGCCCTTGTTGGCCCTGAGGATTCTGCCTTTGATCAGCGGCCCCTCGCAACCACCTTCCTACAACAGCTTTGATAAAACAGCTTCTCGAGCACTAGCAGTGAATGTGACTGAAATAAGGATGGATGGAAAGCAAGCGTCAAAATAGGCTAAGGGTTCAGATGCCGTAGAAAGTATATTTTTTGTACATGACTCCTCGTGTTACAACAAGCACGAATGTAATTCACCAATGTAAAGATGTGCATATTTTTGAGGGATACACAGTCCATATTTTTTCTCTTTTTTTTTATTATTTTTCGCACAAACAATCTAAAAAGCCTGCATTTAGTCAACCTCTTTTTTCACCTATGAAAATCCAGATTAACCTACTGTGTCAAGTCCCAGAACGTGTGTAATTTAATCAATCAATCAATCAATCAAATTTTTTTTGTATAGCACATTTCAGCAGCAAGGCATTTCAAAGTGCTTTACATCATAACAAACACAAAAACAAAGAGTCATGCAACATAGAATCAACAGTCAAAACATTACATTAAGTCAAGTGCCATCATTAAATTCGTAATTTATTACGTTTCAAATACAACTCTAAACAGGTGGGTTTTTAGTCGAGATTTAAAGGCACTCAGTGTTTCAGTTGTTTTGCAGTTTTCTGGAAGTTTGTTCCAGATTTGTGGTGCATGGAAGCTGAATGCTGCTTCTCCTCGTTTGGTTCTGGCTCTGTGGATGCAGAGCAGAACCAGAACATGAAGATGGAACCCAGACTTCGTGACTGTCTTAATGTGGCTCTAAAGGTTCAGGTCAGAGTAAATCACAACTCCCAGGTTTCGGGGAGTAGTGAGTAGTTAATCTCAACATGAATTCACAAACACAGATTAACACATGCCCCTTAACCATGATAATCCTAAATTAACTCCATTGCAACTAATTGAACTTAAAAGTCACTTGATTAGTGAAAATTAAGTCATCTCAGTATAAACCCTGTTCTAAGGCAAAATCTTGATGACCAAGGAATGCACAAAAAGATCATCAACAACAAACAGCTTCTTTCTAGCCATTAGGTAAACTTAAGCTCCACTTCTTCCTGTTTCTTGTTTTTTAACCCCAAAGCATCATGGAACATGTAGTCTTCTAATGTGAATATGATGCACAAACTCATATGTACTCTGTTATTAGAAAATAAGCATGTAAAGTTAACAGCCCTGAATAAGCTTATTCATATAATGCTTAAATCTAAAATACTAAACCAAATATATACACAAAGAAATAAAATTTACAATTCTTTAATAAAGTCGTGTAAATATGTATAATGTGATGTGTAATATTGGACAGGATTTAATAAGCTTTGCCTCCTTACTCCTTTTGCAACTGGATATGAAAGTTTGTTTTTCTATGTTTTGTTATTGTTGTGACCATTTTCTTTGTTTTCTTCATTATTTTATTTATTTCTTTTTTTTTTTGCTGACATTTCACTTGCAGAAGTAAATCAAAGATTTAATTTTATTTCAGAGTTGGAACACAAAACGTTAAAATTGAACCACAGGTGAAAGTATCACGGGTTGCCAATTGTTTTAATCAGCATATTCATATGTTAGAATACTCAATTCAAAGTCCAGACTTAAATCCAATTAAAAATCTGTGCCACAGCTTGAAAATTCCTGTTTACACGCCCCATCCAGTCTCGGATTTGGATATTTTAAATAAAAAAACAAGCAAAATTTTCTCAGTGTGGAAAACCTTATAGAGCAAGCAAGGCACTACAAATGCATAGATCTAATCATAAGAATAAAATATCATAAAAGAACTCTTAGCGGTTGGAGAATTAAACAAAAGTTGTTGAAGAACTTTCTTTCACATAAATGAGGGTTCTGCGGGTGGGTGACATATCGCCATTTCCAGCAGGAGAAAGCCAAACACCTCACTCAAGCTTGGGCGAGATGCCACCTTTGGACTGCCAATCCCGCTGTTGTATTTCCCCCACCTGTGACGGGAAGATGATTCACTAGGTCTGCCAGACTGCGTCTCGGGACGGTGTGCGCTGGGGCGTGCTCACTGCCAGCAAAGACAGAAGGAGGAGGGAGAAGGGTGGGGGGAGACCACCTTACCTTTGCAAAAGCACTGTGACCTGCAAAAAGCAGTCAATAAAATAATGCAGCCTTCCACCAGATGTATCATACTCTGCCTACTCTCTGTGTAACAATTTACCAATTCGAATCAAGGCATCGGGCCAAATGATTACGATACGGCAGACGGGAGTAGATCTGGGTCTTATACACAGGGAGAATGAAATAAAATCACAGTCAAGGCCGGATGAGCACCCCAGCTGCACCGGGAAAGCAATCTAAAAATTATAGGTTAAATTACATTTTCTTCTTTAAATACACCATGTATATGTAATCTTTTTTTTTTTAAAGATGTGTATTTTTAACCATAAAACCCACATTCCACCTGTGCTGTATTCCTCTCTGAATGTACAAACAGAGCTGAGACAGCTTTGTTTCGCCGACACAAACAGAGTACTAGCTATAACAAGGCGAGGCAGGTATGACTAGAAATTTACAGCCGGGCGCACTCAAAAGATCCCAAAAAACATCAATAACTCAGTGTATTTCTGCAGAAAATAACTTCTTTTCCTAACTCTTCTATCACTCCCAGTCTCACTTTTCTTATTCATCTTGCCTATATTTCACAGGGGAATGGTGCAACAAGGTGATAAAAAAAAAAATAACTTTTTTTTATTGCATATAACAAACAGAATGGAACATTGCACTTAGGTTTCCAAGAAGCAAGTGCATGGACATGTCAATGCATTTAAGCAAAGGGTAAAGAAACATCCAATTCTGAAAGTATGAGGAGAAGTATAGATTTGTATTTCACACAAGATTATCTTGAATCTCTAATCACAAAAGCCAGTGAAACAGGACTTGAAATGGTTCAATACACACTGATTGTGCTCTTTCAGGAGGACTTGAAATAGAAAAAAAAAAAAAAACTTATACCATTTCAAAGGCCAACAGAGTTCAAAAGTCCCAATGCAATGCATAGGCTACTCACTGTTTCCAGGTGTTCATTATTCTAACCGGGAATAACGCCCTGAGGGTCACGCCACATTGTAATTCCTAATTAACTGTTCAGGACAGAGATCGTGGCCACAGGTGACCTTGACAACGAGAAAGAACCCAACTGATGCCTGGGGGTGCTGCACTTACTCATGTTTTTAACTGCACCTTTTCTGGTCTTAGGCAGATTAAAATAAATTAGTGCACAACTCTGAAGAGAAAAGAAACTATTCAAAACAGTTTTTTTATGAATAAAGTCTTAATCTTGTGGGCAAACATTCATATTCAGTCCCTTTTACAGTGATATCTCCAAATAAAATAAAGTTCAACCATCTACTCTCACAGGCTACCAAATAATGCCATTCTCTTCCTATTTTACCAAACGGTAAAATAAAAAAAGTAGGGCATAACTACAAACTTACCGAGACAGTGTTCCACCAAATTTGACAGGATAAGCCAAGAGAAGCAGCCGAGAAGTCTGTTTAAACTCTACAGGATCTGGAGATTCACAACTCGGGTAGGAGAATTTGTTAAGGGGACAACTATTAGTTTTGAACTCCACAAATCTGTACAAGCAAATACAGTCCTGTTTGCAGTTTGACAGAGGTGTGCATTGACAAGAAGATTCACTGTGAAACATGGTAGTAGAAACATCGTACTTTGGGGGGTTATTTTGTATAGAAGTGACAGGAAAGCTAATCAGAGTTTATTGGCAGATGGTTGGAGCTGGATACAGAGCAGTCATGACAGAAAACTTGCTAAAAGTCACAAAAGACGTCAGACAGGGCTGGAGGTCAAATTTAGAGTCTAGAAAAAAAAACCAGGCCAAAATCCACTTGACAAATGTAGGATGCCTTGTAAACTGATGTCCATAGGTAAGCTCCATCAAATCTTACTGACCATAAGCTAAGACCATAAGAGTGGTTCGAGCAGGATGAAGGAAAACATCCAGACTTGAGAGTAACCACAGTTAAAAAGGTATCCGTAGGATTCTGTTTGCTTTTCAGAAGGCGTTTATCAAAAATGAGCAACGAAGGGGGCAAATATTTCCTGACTTTATTGCTAATCTCAACTAAAGCCACATACCTGTCTGTGGAGTGTTTTTACAACCATCTCTGTGATTAGTCTTGTGTACACTTGCAGCTCACATACGTACTGGGGCATTACAAGCCCTCATCAAATACAAAAGAGGCGATGGTGACTAAATGTCTGTGCTTGCTCACGAGAGATCAGCCTGCCGACCACATTGCAACACGGGCCCACCTGCAGTCTGGGAAATAGCTTTCTGATGGGTGGGAATTAGAGGATACCAAGGAAAGAACAAGACAGACGTGAGTAACCAGGCCCAATATGAGACTTATCTGCGAGCTTGTGTTTCACAAAGGGAGCAGATAAGCTAATACGGCCCGGCACAACGACGGAATGGAGAAAGGAAGAGAAATTAGACTGGTGGGGCGCAAGAGGTGGGGGCATGTGCAAGGAAAATATACCTAGGTCAGGATCTACAGCAGAGCGGTCAGTTACAACAGAGCTCGGATGCTTTGAATCGCCACAGAACAGTTAACCATTGACTAAAGCGACTCAAAACACGGGCTCCATGTCTTTCATGGTTATTCTATTCCAGAGACAAGGAGCACGAAGCAGAAAGCCATTATTAAGGACTCTACCTGCCCTGGGCAGTAAATGCAACACTAATCAATGAGAAAGAGCTGCATTGTGGTCTGGCTTACAAGGAAGGTGGTATTACCTCAGTGTGTTCACGTGTGAATGAGATTATCCTTTTAGCATGGCGATCTTGAGACTAAAGGAAAAGCAATATGTTATAATCATTTACCCGTGTCGGTGAGAGAAGGACAAAAATAATTCAGTGACCAATGAATTTCACATTATGTTACTGGTTCTTGGAATAATAATTAACCTTTGTAATGTTGACCATATGTCAGACCTAACTTCTTAGGTTAACGGTTTGAAACTTTTTAGAGACACATTTTTTATGTCAGCAGTGTTTATTTAAAGTCAAACAATGTGAAATCTCTTTTACAGTGTATCTTGTTGTATAAAAATAATAGGATTTGTTTCCGTAACCTTGGACTTTGTGAAAGACTGGCAAAAAAGTAGCAGTTTGTAGTTTCCCACTAACAATGTTAGGGGCACACAGAGATGGCAGCATCATGTTATTAGAATGCTGATGAGAAAACTGAGCATAAAATCTGATTGTCTATAAAACCGTTTCAGTAATGTGATTTCGATAGAGACAAGCCAGGTGTTTTAGTTTAATAGTGATGGTTCAGAAAAAAAAAAAAAAAACACAAATCATGGATAAAATCCAAATTGTGGAGCTGGTTCTTAGCATAACTATTTACTTTCTTTAGTGTTGATAAGTTTGGCTTAACTTCTGGAGTGTGAGTATGACTTCAACAAAGTTGCCATTTGTATTTGCTTGATACATTTCTTTAAAAACTGAAATGGTTGCCAGCTGTTTTTTTGGATTGATTGATTTATTAACCTGGGTATTTTATCTAAAAAATGTACAGGTAGTGATTGGAAGTCGTAATAAGGTTTGAGTGGCTCAGCTAGACTCCCAACTTGAACCTAAAAGAAATTCTGTAGAGGAAGCTAAAGAGTAGGATGATGGTAATGAGGAGTTGTTGCTCATCCCCAAAGACATATATTGTATAAATCAGTGGAAATTGTTGAGGTGCAATTCTCAAAAGTCTTTGTTTTCTGTAATAATGACTTTTCAACATCATTTTAAGCTATTCTTGAATAATTTGTTTTGAATTTATCTGTCTTTATATCTCATTTCCAATCAGAAATCTACTTCTTGGTTGAATTTTACATTTAAAATAAAAGAGAAAACAAGAGATTATTAGTTTCTTCTTTGGAAGAAAAGTACTTGTTTGTTTGCCCTGATGGCCTTCTTAGTAGCAGGTCTTCAGCTAGAAAGTTTGAAGGCTGCTGGAGAAGTGAAGGATTCTGCAGATGCTCAACCCCAACTAGAAAATTGCTGTTGTCTGGCAGTCTTCTATAAAAGTAGAAAACCAAGCTGACCAGATATAATGGAGTTTTTATGGTTCACTGAGATGAGAGAAATATAAGAAACATATTCCCTGAGCTACAGTACATGGGCACTTTCAGCTTGGTTCTTCAGCTGTAAAGTGTGCAACCTCAAAACAATATTAAAATTTTAAATATGTGAAACTCCCCCGGCCCTGTAATTAAATAACAATGCTAGCCTATTGAGTCAGATGTTAATCCCATATAAAACGGTCATTTTTAAAAACTGGATATCTACCAGGTCTATAGGGAGTACATTATTGCCATTATGCGTTATAATAAGTATTTAGTATAATTTACAACTAGAAAAAAAACTGAACTGCCCTCGAAATGGGTGACTGTCCACCCAGTGGATACATACTTGGACTGCGCTAAAACAATATTTTTCAAGCAGATCTTCCACACTGTTCCTGTGTCACATCAGCGTTTAACACCGCTTGGTGAGTGGAGAAAAAAAAAAAAAAAAAACATTGAGTAAGCACTTCACAATAAGCCATAAGTGATCAAATTGAACTTCAGCTGTCAAGTGTCTCAATTTCATCCTCGTGTATATTACACAATTATTCACAGCGGCAGGAAACAAATCCCATCGACTTGATTCCCATTTAATTATTGTACTTGAAAATTCTCCTGCGCTTCTTTTCTCCTAACCACAGGCACACATGGAAAAAGAGAAGAAACCTGAATCACTGAAAACCTCACCTGTTTGCCTGTCAGTTTTTACTCATGAAAATTAAACTTCTGACCTTGACTTAAAAGCAAGAAAAATGGACCACACAACGGTGTTTCAGCGAGATGAGAAAAATAATGCCCTAAAAGCAGTTGGACAATGGAGTTCTGTTCATTTTGAGGACTCACGTTGACTGTTAAGGGAAGAAATGTTGACAAAGCAGCGGAAGACAGTAAAACGGCGGAAGAAAAGGCCAATGGAGAGTTTCCATGAGCAAACAAAACACTCCATATTTCTTTAAAAGACAAAGTGTTAAGTTAGGCTACTCTGCACACTGTCAATAGAAGCGTTTATCATCAGGCCAGCCACAGTCTATATATTGATTAAACCATCCATCACTTAAACTCTACAAGACATTATTTCTAATTAAAAACTAAGTCATAAATTTTGGCCTTTATTGCCAGGCTGGGGCTGTAAATAAAATCCAATGGAGGCCAGAAACAGATTGCAGGCCCCATCCACGGGTTAGAGCCACCGTAAAAAAAAGAAAAAAAAAAGAAAGACAGACGAGTGCGATGGCACCTTTGGGATCCTGGAACGTAGCCTGTGGGGCTGACAGGAGGGAGGTGCTCAGCTCTGTCCAGGCTAAACAGATGCAAATCAATAATTTCTTCGCTGGTGTTTTTATAGGACAGTCGCCTTCGCCTTCAAAGGCACCAAGGAGCCGGCTATATGCATACGAAGAACAAATATGTAAATTACATTTTCATAAACCACACGGGAATATTTAAAGAGACGAGCGCTCGCTGTACTTGAAAATGATGTATAATCATAGGGAGTCGTGAAAGTGTATGAACCGAGCCTCTATTCCGTCCATTTTCCTCTGCTAAATTAGCAGCTATGAGAACAATATTTCCTTATTACCGCGGACGAGCAGGTCATTAGCACAGCAATGCTTTGCAGCTAAAGATCTGATGTCAGACAGGTAAATGGCCCAAAAAAAAAAAGAAACTCCACATATTTGAGTCAAAGCAGAGGACACTCTTCAAGTTTGACAACTTCTGATTGCCTCAGCATGAGTGCTGGTTGTCAGAAGGTGAACTCTCCTGTCAGCCAGCTGAGAGTGGCAGAGTGTTGGTTATTTTTTGACAGGCACACAAGGATGTCTGATTTCACAGGTACCAGTTGAAGGAAGGGTAAGAAAATGAAGAGACGGCATGCCTGGTGATTCACACACTTCCATTGTCGCTAAGGGAAGTGTGTACAATCAGTGTTCATTTGCATCATTTTTTGTCCCCCCCTTGTAGCCATCCTAGCAGGAGTAGCATCGACCCCACATGTGCTCCCAGGCTGTGATTCGATGACAAGGTGAGACATTCATGTTTCATAAGAAAGTGAATCAGCCGTCTCAAGTCTTCTGCAGCATCTACAATTATTTTTTGTGGGGGTATTAGAATAATTGGGGCTTGAAATACTTTTCATACTATTATTTGTGGGAATAAATAAATAAATACATGCGTCTTTTATGCTGGTTTATGACATAAAATCCTTGCATACATCCATACATTAAAGTGTATAGTTATAACATGACAGAAAGTGGAAAAGTTCAAGGAGAATGAATGATTTTGCACGGCTCCCTATAGTTGGTATCCATTTGTTCTTCCTTAGCCCCACATGAGCTGCCTTGATGATTGAGTAGCAAAAGGTGGGGATTCATACTTGGCTAACTTATATCGAGGCACAATTCTCGCCAAAAGACCAATAGGTGGCCCTGGTGTTAGCGAAAGACAAAATGAGAGAATCACCCTCTGGGGAAGAAGCAAGAACTAATGATTGAGCTAAAAAGAACAAGACGGAGCGATCCTCTATTAAAAGCCCAGGCATAATCTCTTCTCTTTTTCTCACTGCTCCGTCTTTCCTTAATATCCAAGGAGATCTTGGCTCCAACGTAAAGCCGGTTGCCTGCGCACATCAAACAGAGCTGATTAGACCTCAACACCTTACCGAGGCTTAGGCTTTTGGGTCGGGTGCAGTGAAAGTTGAAGGGGAACTTGAACGACAAATTTCCAAGTTGGGAATAGAGATGGCAAGTTAGACAAAATCTTCCTTAATTTGACATTTGAGCTGCTGTTTTTAAATAGTTAGTTTCCACTTATGCTGTATCCCAGAAGTCCAAATTAAAACATCACTCTTCCTTTGGATTTTTGTTCATCTCAGATAGTTTCCAAATAGCCCATAAAAATCCAATCAATGCCTGAATGACTTTTCTAAAAATATAAATATATATATTCTCCTGATCTCAGCAAGGTAGGAC